>CAEFZX010000448.1:0-15034 GCA_903066825.1 Alfaro cultratus | reverse complement strand
CAAAGATCAATTTCAAGGCAATTATTGTTTTTTTTGGCTTGTTTTTTTTCAGTGGACATAAAAAATGTAAATTCATATTTTTTTTTTATTATCTCCAAATGAGTAAATGAGTAAGTTATCATTAATCTTTTATTTATGAGAAATAGTAAAACATCATTGCACAAATATTGATTGAAATGGTTAGTATTGGAGTTAGTAATCAGATACAAGAATGTTTTGGAAGAATATTTTGGTTTCTGACACTATTGCATGATTAAACACTCAAATTGACCCACGAACATTATTGCTATACCTCAGCAGCAATAATGAAACGAACATAACAGGAGGGTTAAGGATTGTTAAGTTTTACAACACAGTTTAAGTGATTTATTTTCATGTTATATTTGTCATGTTTTCACATTTGATTAGAAAAGTTTTGTACAGGATTGAACATGTCTAGGAAAGAAAAGCAAACACTGTAAGCCTGAGATTGTTTATCTTAAATTTAATCTTGATGCAAAATAAAACCGTTTCAATTATTTTAAATTATTGTCATCCTAAATAAATGACTTAAAATATTGATTCACAAAATCAAAGCACTGAGTGGTTTACTGTCTTTTTTCCTTTTTGTGATGTTTAAAGGAGAGTTTCTGAAGAAAAAGAAATTTAAGATTCATTCAAACTTCTTTTTAGAAGATGGATGCATCGCTTTCCTACATCACTAAATTATTCATGTGCACGCTGTATTTTTGAGCCATCCTCGCTCAGTGGAGGATTTCTCCGAAAACCACAGGAAATAGCTTATTACAGTGAAAGCAAGCTGCCTCTTTGATCGTCCCGAATTGAACCGCCATCTTTCCCACTTCTGCACCTCACATTTATTCTGGATTTGCACCACAGATTTCCCCTGTGCTGTGCATGATAAATGAGTGTTTGCTTGACTTTCCTGGTCTTTTTGATGCCAGTCTTATTAGTATCCAGCCACTGGTTATTTTTCCCCTATATTTCCTGGAAAGGATCTGTCTTTGTTATGTTCTTACTCCTTAGAGAGGTACTGCACCCTTGGAAGTAGCCTCTCTTAAAATGCGAGTGCTCTTGAGTGCATAGCATGCAAGACTAATTCTTTAATTAGGAGGGTTGGTTTTGATGCAATGTCATTGCGACTCTGTCGAGACGCATTAAGATTAAATTCAGTTGGACTCAATAATAAATGTCTGGCATACTTTCAATGATGCAGAGTGCAGGAACGGTAGATTAATTTCCTGCTGTGAGAGGTTTGTATGAAGAACGCTGAGTTGATACCTTATTATTGATCCTGATCCTTCCTGCTGGCTCTATTGACTCTTCTTTTGCTCCATATCCGTCTCAGAGGTCGCAGAGGTCATAATTGTTTTTTTTTTTTATATATATATTAAGTCTTTATTTAACCAGTTGAAAAACCCATTCCGATGAACATCTCTTTTACAAGGAAGACCTGGCAAGAAAAACAGCAGCAGCACACATCTTAATAGACAGTAAAGTAAACAGAAATAACAAAAACTAGACATTAGAAATAAATAAAATGTCGACAAATTGACAATGAAGGGCGATATTTAAGATTTTTAACACAAAAGCACTGTTGACAGGATATCCGTTGTCCATTTTTAAAAAAGCTTCAGCTCTGCTTGGGATTTTATTCATGAATTTGAGAGAGGAACACTTTTGATCAAGACAGAGACATTGCATTTGAATTAGCAGCAGAGTGGGTTGTTAACATTTACTCATCATTCAATACAAATTGCCTTCCTTCCTCAGCCCACTTGTAAATGAATATTTATAGATTTGCTTAAAAGAACATATTCTCATTTGACTCGATTTGCTGTTCAGCACTAATGATCTCGTTTCCGCACCGCTGAGCTGTTCGGCAGGGGAAAGGATCCCACTTGTAGGAATATTTTTTAGTTGTACATTTTTAGAGCTATTAAAGTCTCACAGCAACAACCTTTCAAGGTAACCCTTTGATTGTTCACTCCACAGAATAGCTCAGCATCACTGGAAGGTTGTTTGTTGCAGGACACCCAGCATATTTCCTGACTCATCAGCATGCCGTTCTGCCCTGCAGGACATTCCTGTACACACACACGGCGACAAAAGCAGACGTTTTGAAATTATTTTTGGAAATACCAGCTGTTATGAAGCAGCGACTGTCTCTCCCTACGCACATCCACAGGGCTTATTTGTACTTTGGCATGCAAAACAGATGACAAATCCAAGATTAACAAGATTTTGTCTTGGGGATTAAAATGTTTTTTTTTAAATTATTTATTTGATTTCATCTTTGTAAATGTTTCTCCTTTAGATCAACTTTGCCTTCTGGTCTTTACACCTAAAAAGATTTAGAGTGGGCTTGAAAAAAAAGTAAAACAATGATGTTGAGATAAGTTGTTTGAATAAGCTCTAAATTCTGTTGAAAGCATAAAATCCAACATGACAAGAACAAAATCTTACATAATAATCAGAACATTGCTATATTCTGACAATGTTCAAAACATAAAAATATTATGTTCTGAAAACAATATATTTGTTGCGATATATTGCAACTTCATTCACTGTCAAATATATAAGATGGAAACTGTCATTCAACCATTTAATCATTTACATAATTTGCCAAGAATACATAGTTTCCACAAATCTGAATCGGAAGTGATCCACGCCATCTTAGTAGGCAAGTGGATGCGCAATGAGTAGTGCCATGCCTTCAGACCAACCAGAAGAAAATATGTGGACACTCTGTCTTGACCAATGTGCGAGGCAAAGATATGTGAGCAAAATCGCTTCTGTTGGGATGAAACGGAGAAAGAAAATACATAGCGTATTAGAGTTTAAAGTTAAAAGTGTCTTAATCCATACATCACTGCCCACTTAATAATAATAATATAGTTTTAAAAAAGCTTTCTAAGAGTATATATTATATTATATATATATATATATATATATATATATAAACTGCCACAGTTTAAAGGCGGATGACTTTAAACTGTGGCAGGAAGCCGGAGCGCCCGGAGAGAAACCTGCAAACAGCAAATTTAATTACAAAATGTATTTCTGACATACATTTTATATATATATATATATCAGTGACTTGGGGTCGGGTTACCTTGAAAGGTCGTTGCTGTGAGAATGTCTGAGGCAGAGTCTCACCTGTCATCATGTAAAAATATAATGGTAAAATAATTTTTGGTTCTCTAACGTAATTTTTTTTTTATTTAGCTTTTCCATAATTTAGCTTATGTATATAATGTACAGTGTTTTTGTCACCAACTGTGTGTTTCTTTGCTGAGGAGCGATCAGAAACGGCAGAGAACAGATTCGAGGTGAAGCAGGGAGTTCTCTTGCCTCATGGCAGCTTCAGAAGGGAGGCCCAGACTTCCCTCTCCCCAGCCACTTGTTCCAGCTCTTCCGGGGGAATCCCAAGGCGTTCCCAGGCCAGCCTCCTCCCGGTGCCCGGAACACCTCACCAGGGAGGCGTCCAGGAGGCATCCTGACCAGATGCCCGAGCCACCGCAACTCGCTCCTCTCGACGTGAAGGAGCAGCGGATCTACTCTGAGTCCCTCCCGGATGACCGAGCTTCTCACCCTATCGATAAGGGAGAGCCCAGCCACCCTATATGGAGAAAACCCATTTCGGCCGCTTGTATCCGCGATCTTGTTCTTCCGGTCATGACCCAAAGCTCCTGACCATAGATGAGGGTAGGAACGTAGATCGACCGGTAAATCGAGAGCTTCGCTTTTTGACTCAGCTCTCTCTTCACCACGACGGACCGGTACAGCGCCCGCTTCACGGCAGACGCTGCGCCAATCCGCCTGTCGATCTCCCGCTCCCTTCTTCCCTCATTTGTGAACAAGATCACCAGATACTTGAACTCCTCCACTTGGGGCAGGACATAAATAGCAAATTTGTGAGGTGTACGACGGAGCCGTGAATCTCTGTTAATTTCTGCTTTGATGATCTTTTTGCCAGGTATACCAATTTGAAAATAGTTACAAAAACTGTATCCCCCCCCACTTTTCAGTTATGCTTTGCAATGTGTTGGCCTATCACGTAAAATCCTGATAAAACACATAATGTGACTGATGCGTGGCTGCTTCAGTAGTTGGAACCGTTCCTCTCAAGAAGAATCTCTTCCTTTAAAGTCGTAGTTGAGCTTTCTGAGTGGATTTCCATGTCCTTCATCTGAACCATGCTCCCTCTGCAAACTGTAAAACACTCCACAGATGCAGACAATGTCCAGCAGAGGGCACTTTGACTCTGTATGCTGAGATGCACTCCTCACACTTTAATAATACACGCATGCTGATGTACATGTTGCAACCTTTCTGTGCCTCCACATACAGAAGAATTGGTCCATCATACAGTAACGTTTTGGTGGAAAATAAATAGTTAAAATTCAGTTTTCCCAGCGTGAGTTGAAAGCAAAGGGACTGTAAGTTACCCTTTGGCTGTTTGTTATTTCTAACCCCAGCCAAGGGATTTAAAGTGGAGTGCTTTTTGGGCTCGGTCTGTCAGTGCTCTGGCGAGTGATCTATTGATCACCTGGCAAAGGGACAAAGTCTTCCTTAGTCGCAGGGATTCATCAATCGTGGAGCTGCCAGCAGAGATAGTATGGCACTGAAAATCTATTAGAAGTGAAATAGATCTTTCTCTGCAACGCAGATCAATATGCAACATGTCCTTATGGCTGTTCCTTTATTCTCTGTCCAATCATAATTGTGTGAAGGAGATTGGCTGCAACGATATATTGATTACATAATCAATGCAGAATTGATGTCAAAATTAACTTATTGGTCCCTTCTTAGAAATCCAATGATGTCATGTGTTAAACAATAAGATGGACGGATGAAAAGTTTTGAAATGAGAACAAAGAAATTACAAACACAGCAAAAACACAAATTCTAATCAAGTATTTTTGATCCAGTTTCTGGTGAAAATATCTGAATACATCTGAAACAAAATTATCATACAAGTGACTTTTCAGTCAATAATTCTTTAATATTGATGAAAAGTACCAGTTCCACTGGCAGATTATTTTACTTATGAGAAAAATGTGTTCTGCCAGTGGAACTAGTACTTTTCTGGGATGTCTAATCAGAAGATAAATGAAGTGAAATGCAGCACAATCCTGGGGTAAAACTCTGTTAGAGGCTGCAAAAGATTTGAACTGCTGCAGCCAGAGTTGGTTTAGATTAAAAATCTAGTCATGTGTTAGAATAGCTCGGTAGGAGTCCAGAATGTTCTCCATCTATTCTGCCTGAAACTGACTGTCTGCAAAGACAATTAAGCAAAAACATTAATGTGTAGATATGAAAAGCAAAAAACTAACTGCCGTGAAAGTCGAAAGCAAGACCCAGGAGCTTGTTGTGAGTAAATAATTTCTTAATATTAATGAAAGGTATTGAACAATACCGATTTTTTATTTTTTTTGCCTTAATGCGACCTGCATCTGATCTTTTCATGATGGTCTGAACAACACAGGTTGTTTTTTTTTTAATGCGCCCCAGGCTTCTTGGATATCGATACGTATCCGATTCAAATGTGACCTAATGTCCAGGTCGCATCCATCCAAACGTCACTGACGCTCCAAACGTCACTATTCTGCGTCCTGATACGCGCAAGCGGCAAGAAAAACAACAACCATGGCGGACCATAATGCGGATTAAGTAGTTAATATACTGGCTCCGGTCGGCAACAACTCCCACTTTAGCATCCACGTTTACTTCCGCAAACACTGAGCACTTCTTCTTTTTATAGCGGTTGACAAAACACTGAGCACGCTGACGTTATTGCGTCCTCTACTGCACATGCCCGACATTTTCAGGTCGTTTGCCCGTTCACACTGGAGAACACATACAGGTTGTCTATATCTGGAAGCTTGAACGACCACTGGAAAAAAAAAACATAAAAATCCTTTTTGACAAAAAATCGGAATTGGTTCACTTCGTCTTTCAGTGTGAACGTAGCCTTAGTTCCACTGGGAGATTATTTCACTTACAACATGGGGAAAATATCTTGTTATAAGTAAAACAGTCTGCCAGTGGAACAAGTACTTTTTAAAATCAATATTACTTAAAACAAACTCCTATATCTTACTGAAAAGTTACTTGTGTGTTAGATTTATCTTATTTCTAGTCTACTAAGAGATTTGCTCTAGAAACTGGACCAGAAATACTTGGTAAGATTTTGCCGTTTTGCAGTGTAAAAGCAGAATAGAGCTAATTTCTCCTCCTCTGTCCACCATATTATTCTGGCCCCTAGTCTTGCAGGCTATGAAAGGCCACAGTGTGCGAGATGAGGCTGTTTGTGGTTTCTCCCAGGGGCCAGAGTGACACGTGACCTCAGCTGGAGGAGGATGTGTTCGGTTCCTCCCCATCAGACAGACAGCGATCCATACTGTAACATCTTGTGCCATTTTCAGTGGTCTGTTTTGTGGTGTGTTCAAAGCATGTTTAAAGTCCAGCAGAGAAAGTGAAACTGATATATTTTTATAAATGTGTTGCATGAAGTGTAGAAGGGAGGAGAAGTGCTGAATTACAAATCAAATATGACACCTAATCCACCCCCAAATCTCTCACCGTGACAGTGTGGCATTAAAAAAGCCCCCCTCTGCCTCCCCAGTGTGTCCTATCAGGTAATTCGAACCATCCAAAAATAACAAATGGCTTTAAATAATATGCCTCGGCAGCAGCCATGCCTGCTTATGCTCAGAGAGCTGCTGGAGCTGGAAAAGTGCATTGAAAATGGGATCTTCACTGAGCTAAAGCTCGGATTATTTCCTCATGCTTCAAAGCACAAATGGCCTTTGAATGTTCACTCCCTTAAATATTTGCATGGCACCCCTTCCTCTACGAACTCTCCCTCTTTAAACATTCAAGTGCGCCCAGTGTGTGAGCTCCTCGTTCATTCAGATTAAGAAAAATATTTACGATGTATACAGCACAGTGGTCACAAGCAGCACAGAGTAAATATTGGGGATTGATTGAACTCTCCCCTTTTCATCAAGTCTGTAGCTTTTTGGAGTGGAAACAAACAAAAACCGCCTCTGGTTGGACCCCTGATTTGAGATATGTTTAATCGTAATAAACTAGAGAAAAACCATGTCAGTTATCTGCGTTTTCAATTTCATTTCTAGATTTTTTTTTATTTTTTATTTTTTGCAAAAGAGCAACAAAAAGTAGCCCAAAATTGTAAAGCAGAAAGAAAATTATGGATTTTAAAGTTGTTGTTTTTTTAAATAATCTGATTCACTTTAATAAAAAGAGGACCAAAACGGATACATGCAAAATATATCTGTGGTAAAATACAAATAAAAACTAACACTGCACACACCATCACCCAAAAAAAAACACAAAAAAAAACAAGAGATATCTATTTCTTTTTCTTTTATTGCCAATCAAACACTGCTATGAGTTTGTGCTTTAACTATAAATGTTTTTCAGAGGGATTGTAAATATAACTCCAATTCCCACAAACCAACTCCAATGAAGAGCTACATCTATTATAAATATGATGTCGATAGATTAAATTCATAAACTAAGCACATACAGCGGCATAAAAACATATTAGAGTTCTTTAGTTTTGTTTTTTTGTCTCATGTTAATTTTTTAGATCATCAAACCAAATGTATTATCTAAGATAATTGGAGTAAATATAAAATGCAGCTTTTGGCCTTTGTGAAAATAGAATAGCGTTTGTTATTAAATCATGAATTAATTGTGGTTAGCTGCATGTTTGGTAACAGTTTCACTCGACACACCTGGACTTAATTACTCCAAATCACCCAGACTGAACCTGTCTGACATGAAGAACATGAAGTAGAATAAAATATCCGAAGAATCAACACATTATGTCCTGATCCTAAGAAAATACAACAGCAGATGAGAAAGAAAGTCACTGATATCTGTGAAAGGGTTTCAAAAGCATTTCAAGTGAAGAACAGAGACTGTGAGACTTTTTGAAGTTACTCAAAGTTTGCATAATGACGCAACAAGGAGGAGGAAGAAAGAGTGAAAAAGAGATCAGACAAAAATGGCCGCCATGGGGGAGTTTTAAAGAAACAACCACTGGTGACTAAAAATAATACAAATACTGTCTCACATACCAAAAACAGCTCACCGTAATCATTCCTCTATGGGAATATAATCTGTGGACCTTTTTCAGAAACAGTGAAACATAATGTTTTGTTCTGGGATACTTTGCTGCTTCAGGATCTGAAGCAGCAAATTCAACCCTGAATGTTCAGCCATCAGTTCATGACTCAGCAGACGTGAATGTGATTATGATTTGATTTGATTTATTTATTTCAAATAGGTTTTTAAAAATAAGAATACAAGCAATAACTAACATAACATAACCAAGAACAAAATAATGTACCACTATTCTGTTTGAAAAGGAGCGGGAAGAAGTGAACACTTGTTCAATCTTATCTCAATTTAATGAAATATGTTACTTACCGACTCAGTAATTATCAAAACATTCATGTGCCTGTTCAATACTGGTCTAAAGAGCCAACAAATAAATTATATTACATAAACAAAATGGTTACAAACTAGCTCTAATAACAAGACAAGAAAATCTTTGGATAAAAATAGTAATAATGACAATTGTAAATAACAACAAAGTGTTGTAAAAATAATAATAATAATAAAAAAAAAAACTGACATTTTCTACAAAAGTCTTGGGAATTTCTGAGTATCAAATGTTGACAATTTTCAACTTCTGAATCTCAAAAAATTACAAAAGTTGAAAATTTTCGACATTTCTTTCTAGAATTTTTCTGAGATTAATTTCAATTTATGATTTTTTTTGTAGGTTAAAAAAAAATTAATGCAGCTACTTTACTTGCTTGATTTCAGTTTTTTTTTTCTACTTTTGACTCAACAATTTTGGTCCACATGACAAAACGTTTGGACACCTCTGGTCTAACCTTTGAACATCTTGTGAGGCTGCAGGATGAAAACAATGAGAAAAACACAAAACTAGTAGATAAATTCATATGTTTTAAATTTTATACTCGTATAAGGCAAACGCATTAAAACTAAAATTATACAGAGAAAATTAAGTTCTGGCCAGATTCACAATCCACAGCCAGAGGTGAAAATACTTGTGATGTTGTTGAGTAAACACCCACTTCCTTAAAGGCAGGTATGTCCTTCATTTTTCAGCAGATTTTCTGCGAGGTGAAAGCAGGACTGAGGATGAACGAGTGCTTTTTACCTCCGTTCTGTCCACTCCCTCTCATCTTTTATGTCCTACGCAGCAGGCCTGCTCCAGCATCTATCCTCGCTGCTATCCTTTCATCGGCACAGGCTGGAAATAAATTATTGAGTTTATGGGGCAGTATTTTAGTCTGTCACTGACACCGAGTGGAAGGAAAAGTGTTTTTTATGCCTATAGTTACAACAAAATCAATCTGCAGGTTTAAATACGTTGATGTTGTCCAAAATGTGTGTTTTGGCTGTTTTTAGCCATTTTATTTTGTCGTTGTGACTAAGACTTGTAGTTATTTGTCAGGGATCTCAGTTTGTTTACCCTTGGGAGTTTTTTTCCTGCACATCTACTTTCTGTTTTTGGACAAAAGAAGAGCCAGAACTGCTTGCAGCTCTGGGACTTGTTCCCGAGGTGATGTGATTAAAGGCTTCTGTCTGGGCGGCGCCCATTTAAATGTCTTAAAAAACATCACAGCTACTTTAGCTAATTGAATTATAGAGAGAGATGACTGAAGCTACCAACAAAGCTGACATGTGAAATCAACAATGTGGCACCTAAATAACCCAGGCTGTGTTTCTGCTGTCCTAAAAAGCGCCCAGAGTCTAGAGACTACATCTCCAGACTGACTTCACCTCCTGAATGGGTCGGAGTGCATATTTTTAACACAGAGGAAATCTCAAGTTCAGAGTGTTTCAAAATGTTTTTTTGATTTTTGTCATCTTGAGTCGTCCAAAGAAGGAACATAAATAGATAAGGCAGAAAGTAAGACAATGGTTGGTTAGACTTCTGCATAATTGGAAATTGTTTGCAGCCAAAGGGGATGTAGGACGATATGCATTCAGTTCTCTTTTCATCTAATGGCTATTTTAAAATAGGATTCTGCAGTTTGTGAAGCTCCTACATGAAATTAACTTGGTTATAGTATCCAGACACTGTGTCACTTTAAACACAGCTTTATTTCTTGTTTCTAAAGATCTGATGTAACATATACAGCTCCATGTGTAATAAACTTTCTTTTTGCTCCTTTTATTGATATTTTGAGCTTCCTGAAGTGATAGGCAACTTTAACCTGATTCCTCTGTGTTTTGATATGACTCCTTGATAATTCAGCCTAGAACAGATTACAGTGCAGTTCTATTTAAAAGAATGTTACTGTGATTGTAACATTTAATGAGTAGTTTGTACAAATACGTAAAATATTTGTGTATTACGTAAGCCGTGCACAGAAAAGTACATTATGGTTTTTAAGGATTAGACAAAAAATTTTGAAAGTTGTAAAACCCCAGCATACACAGCTTTGAACTGCTATTGCCAGTCATGTCAATATTTGTTATCAGTCACTTTATTACAAGCAAGGGGTGTCCAAAGTGCTGCCTGGGGGCCGTTTGTGGCCCTCTGACTAATTTTGTGTGGCCCCAAACTGCAATTCAAAAAATTCAGCAAATTTACCCACAGATGCAGATGGAGAGCTTTAATTTGTTATCAGGGTAAATATTTGTTACCAAAATAAAATGTAAAGTACCAAAGAAAGTATATGTGTTTTTATAACCAAGTTTTAAAAGGTCAAACCAGGAGATTTTTAATGAAACTTTGCTGCATCCAAATCAGATTTTATTCTGACTAGAAATTGCAAGTGTTTTGAAACAAAGTGACCCAAATCTGCACTACAAAAACACAAAATCTTACCAACTATTTTTGGTCTAGTTTCTTGTGCAAATGTCTTATTACACTTGAAATAAGACTAAATAACTTACAAGTAACTTTTAAGCAATATATATGGTCTTGATTTTAGTAGATAATGCCTTAATATTGATGAAAAAGTCAATAATTTATCTGTTGGCAGATAAATTAACTTGTAACACGCAAAAAATGTTTTGTTATAAGTTAAATAATCTGCCAATAGAACAAGAAACTAGAAAATACATTTATTCAATCGAGCCCAAAATAAAAGGAAAACTATCTTTCAAAACAGCAAACATGAAAATTCTGCTATGGCTTATTAGGGCCAGAAAAAATAGTAGTACATTTCTGCCAAAAATAAATTTAAAAAATGTAGAGTGATCTCAGAAATTTTCTAGAAATAAATTCTAATTTTTAGATCATCAGAAATTTTCTAGAAAAAACAAACAAACAAAACCCCCCCAGAAATTTTAGAATTTAAGTTTTTCACGTTTTCTTTTTTTTTTTTTTTTTTTCCTACAATGGCCCTAACATGCCGTCGTAAAATCCCTTTAGACTTTTGGCTCTACAATAAATATCAGGCATCTTTATTTGCTTGATTTTAGGTTATTTTCTTTGGCTCGCTTCTACATTCGAGTCAAAATTTTTGACGTAAAGTTTGGACACCCCTGTTTCAAGCCATGCATCTGTCCAGAACAATTACTACACGGCAAAGAAACAAAACCAACACAGTCAGCCAAAAACTGTGAGGATTTCTTTTTTTCTATTTCACTTTTGTCAAAAATAAAGCAGTGATGTAATTATGGAGCGATGATGTAATTGTCTTTCAGCCTGATTGTGGTAGTTTCATAAGCCCATTGATTAATTAAGTGCTCAGGAACCAGAAGTGCTTTGCAGTTAATGTGATGCAGGCATCGCAGTTGGTACTCTGAGATTATTTATTTTTTGATGGATTCATGATTAAAAGCTAGATTAAGTGTCTTCCACCTAATAACAGTTATATTTCTTATCCGTCTCTGCTCCTTATGACGCTGACCTTCCATAAAAAATCAACGTGAACGCTTTGACAGTCAGCACCTTTCAGACAGCTTTCTGATGCTTGATCTCGGTCCCTTTTATTCAATAATCTGGGGCAGAATTAATGCATCGTAGTCACCGCTCATCGTTAATCAGGTGCAACAGGAGAGTCCAGAGACTCAATTTAATCAGTGCAGATGCAGTAAAAGCTCTGCAGGCATAACTCTGAGTTAACATTCCCCTTTGTGTGCGTGCCAGAGGCTCTCAGAAGATGGAGAGATAAGAAAGCCGTTCAGAGGTCGTCACCTGCCGTACAATACGCAGGAGTGGAGCAGTTCAGCAGAGAACATGCCTGTTGTTGAGACATTTCTGAGGAATGCTCAACTGATATCTACAACTTGTTGGATTAACTGTCCTGTTGTGGAAAAAGAGGAAGAACCGGTGTTACTAGACTGTTACAGAAAGTCAAACTCTCACTGATGTGCTTCCTTTTAGAAGAAAAAAAGCTGAATTATCTTACTTACTTTGTGTTTTTTGAGTACATTTAAATGAATTAAACAAATTAAACTTAAAGTGTTTCCTCTGTGTGCCTATAATACACACATTTAACATGTTGTGTGGAAGTTTGAGGTTAATTTACAGCCATTGTAATACAAAAAAATCTATATGTGAGATACTGGGAACATACAAGCACGCTATTTTTTAAATCAAATGTCTTGAAATTTGACTGTACGATTCATGTTTAAAGTAACTTGGACACAAAATATGAAATGGTTTGTAGCAGAGAGGGGGGAGGAAATTTAAATTAAAAAGCAATATATTAGTACAACCAAAAAGAGTTTTTGTTTATCAGTGTGGATTGAATGATGAGTTAAAAAAGTACATATACAAACCAGCTTAAAAAAACTCTTTAAAAAGGGCCAACAATGCTTAAAAATGTATAAATAACTGTACATTTAAGGATGAGAAAGTGAGATTTAAGGGGAAATAATTCAAGTTTATCAGGTGTTTGGAGATTTGAATGTTTATAAGTTGATAAGAGAGGGGCAGGAAATCATAAGATCTATCTATACCTGCTCCTTTTCGATCACTTGCACGTCAATCGTGCATGATAATTTGTTTTAATTTCTATCTGAAATAAATAAATAAATAACATAAATAAGAGGGAGGGCGCGTCGTGTTTGCGTGGAAAGCTTGTCACTGCGTCTCCTGGTCCCCACGGAGACTCGCCTGGTCAGCAGCCCCCTCTTCTTCTTAGCCTTCCTCCTCGGTGTCCTCTTCCTCCTCTGTCCGTGAAGGACGCGTGTGGGCTGAAAGAGAAGGAGGAGGAGAAGGCAGGGCATGTCAGGCTTTGGGGGAGTGGAGCACAGGCGGCAGGCAGCGCATACAAACACACGCTGACACGCACACAAACACGCTCAGTCAGCGTAAGTGAACCAAGCGCCGGCTCCACTCAGCTGTGAGTTGACTGACTCTGTTTTCGCCAGTATGCCGCAGAGAAAGAGGAGTTTCACTTTTGGAGCCTATGGAGGGTAAGAATGAATGAGGCTGATTCCTAATGTGAGCCTGAGTCTCTGTTATTAGCTGCTGCTTCGGTGACTCTGCGGAATATTTTCTACTTTGCCGTTCCTTCACGGGAATGATGTCATTTTTATCGCCTTATTCCTGCATGTCTTTCTTGACGTATTTATATCTTTTATTAATATTGTTCAGGTATGAGATTTTGAAACTTGAACGGGATCAGTGCAACCAATAAATGAACTTAAAATGGGGGAAATAAAACATTCCAATAGTATGAATCTACTGAAAAAGACAGCAGTTATACATATTTTTTGACATTCTTGCTTTTTATTCAGCATTTTTAAGGTTTGTTGGCTTTTGCTGCGGCGTTTGCTGTATTTTCTCTGACATACTTGAATGTTTGCGGGACATAAAGCATTAGTCAGCAAGTATTTTTGATGGGCATGAGGCAAATAGGGATCCCAGTGCAACTGTTGCCTGGCAGAAGAGATCGATTGTGTGTTTGATTGTGTGTGTGTGTGTGTGTGTGTGTGTTTGAAAATGGCCTGCAGAATGTCTTAAATATACGCTACTGTTAATTAACAGGTTGTTAAAATGACCCAGCAGTAGCAGCATTGGCAAACGCAGGACAAACTTTCTGAGTTTACCTGTTCAGATCAGGAACTCTTGGCCTGGAAAATGATCCCAGGTGTGAAGGAGGCTTGTAATTCTCCAGAGGAAAGTGCATGCTGAGCATAAACGCAGCTTTGCACTTTTTTTCCTGCCTGCCAGCATATTCAGTTTTCCAGCTGTCAACATTGAGAACATGTTTAAGTACATGCAGTGTTGATGCTGACAGAAAAAAAACATAACCTTTTAAGTCGCAGCTTCGCTTGCTGCTCTTGATCTGAGGAAAACTTGGTGCTGCAATTAAACCTGTCACAATAATTAATAAATCAGTTAATGTCATGAGATATTCAAACAAGCTCGCTTGCATAATTGATTGTTTTCCTATTATTTTTTTTTTTTCAAAAACTGGATGATAAAAGTCTTCAGTCTGGTGTTTTGGTCTCAACTAGCCTTTATTTTGAAAGACAGTTTTGTTTACAAAAACTTCACAATTAATTACATTTTATGTTTCTGTTGTTTTGTTTTTTATTTTGGATATTTAAAATGCCTCCCAGTTCCGGTGTTAAATGTTCAAAAGTATTTAAAGTTTATTGATCTTTGAGAATGTTCTTGCATTATTATACAATTTTAATACTTTAAAATGGTCTCAAAACAACAATATTATTGTTTCTCTTGATAACTTCTGGGACGATTTATCGTCCAGCAAAATTTGTGATCGTGGGAGACTTACCTGTAATTTTTCAATAATCGTTTTGAAGAGCATGTCTTGTTTTCACCAACATTCATGTTTGAATCTCAAACCCTTTCATTTGGGGTGCCACAGGGTTTCTCTTTAGAACCCTTTCTATTTGCTGGTACATTCATCGTCTAGAGCAGGGGTCTCAAACTCCAGTCCTCGAGGGCCGCAGTCCTGCAACTTTTAGATGTGCCTCTGCTGCACCACACCTGAATAGAATAATCAGGTCATTAGCAAGGCTCTGGAGA
>CAEFZX010000445.1:0-10908 GCA_903066825.1 Alfaro cultratus | reverse complement strand
TGTTTTTTTGATATGATGTAAAGCACTTTGAAATGCCTTGCCGCTGAAATGTGCTATACAAATAAAATTTGATTGATTGATTGATATATTCATTGTTCTATACCTGCTGAAACATCTTTGAAGTGTTGGTCCCAATCTTTAACAGAAGGAGACGAGGAATGTGCCCCACATACCAAGAGTTCCCTCTTCTCAGTCTATGTTAGGGTGTTGGAAATGACATTCGGATTCACGATCAAACCTGGAAATAAGTAGGAGCTTTGTGACTTTCATCTCGACTGTGAACTCAGTCTTTACCCTAGTGAAACTGCATACAGGGTCATGGTGGTTTGGTTGTGCTGTCCATATGTTCTTTTTGCACCTGGTGAAGTCGTATGACCATATCATAAGCTGTTTTATGGAACATGGTGTGAGCGTATGGGAAGGTTTCGAGGGCTACCTGATCCTTGTATAACCAAAGCAGGAGCTGACAGGGCCCCTGATCATATTTGTGGTGTTCGGCAGCAGTATCTCGATGTGTATCGGTGGAGAAAATATGTCCCGTTTCAGAACCTTAAGGACACATCTTTGCTTTTTGCAGAAAATGCACTTCTGCCATCTTCAACTTACTGCACTATTGACGTTCTCAACCTACTTATGGTGAAGAACAAGGTCCAGGATAAAAATGAACTTCCTGCGTTGGCTAGCAGGGCTTAGCTTTAACGACGTACGTCCAGAACTACACTGCTTACAGCTCCTGTAGGAGAGGGACAAGGTAAGATTACCGTACTTTCTGAGGTTGAAAATATGAACCACAATCTCGTAATTATAGGAAAAGTGTCAAAAAGGACATCGCCTTGCGATTGATTTCTCACAAAATTGGGTAAGTGACGATGTAAATAAAGAATTCTAAGCTAATATTTTAAAGTTGTGCAAGTGATTTACATAGTGAACATTAGATGTAGCATTTGGTGTTTTGATACAGTTAAAAAAATTTTATTCCTTATTGCAGGACACGCCACCTGCTGGCATAAATCTATAACTGTATTTGGCTGATATCCAAAGATCTGTTGCTGACGCTTCCTATGTGTGGCATAATTTAAAATATTTTAAACGGTTGCTAGGGAGAAGGATGTCTGGATTCCCCTCCCAGACCTGTTCAAATAAAAATATTTATTAATATCAAGACATCAATTTGTCTAATGTCAGTGTGAGTGTCAGCCCTCTCACCATGACCTGCTTCTTTGACTCTAGTGACTAAAACAAATCTCATCGGTGTGAGACGTTGCCATGGTTTCAAGTGAGTTCAGACCCTTGGATGACTTGTGGTTTTTACAACCCCTCCACTGCACCGTTTCACTCCTCTTTGGCTCCTGTCCGCAGTCGCTTTGGGCTGCATCGCGTCCGCCGCTCTTTCCCACACGATCCCTCTGCTATTGCGTGCGGAGGCTGCGCTGAAAGAGCAGCATTTTCACCCCACCACGTTCCACATGAGTGGGCTTCAGAGGGGCTGAGTGATAAAAGGGAGGAGAGAAGGGCAGAGAGAGTGACGGGGTGATGCTGCGGATTGATGGTGGACAGGGAGACGTGGAACAAAGGTCGTGTACCTAGGTGAGTATTAGGAAAACAAACAGACGATTTAAAGATGCGAGGCTCGGGTGAGTGATGGGGATGAGGATGAGAAATGAGATGCGAGGGAGGGAAGAGTGGAAATCCTGATGCATTATTCAGTTCATACAGACTGTCCTGTCTTTGTCTGCTCGCACTGACTCACACAACAACTGAATGAAGAAAGACAAGGCCCCTGAAAGCACAGACGAAACCCCTTTGCCTCTAATAAAGACCTACACTTAGACACCCACCCAAACAGACATTGGGTTGTTTGGTTTTTTTAAAGCCTGATCTTAAGATGACACATTTATTTTGATTGTTTTCGGGTTTTCTGTGTTTTAAATTATTGATTCGGCAACAACAAAAGATTGCAATAGGTGTTGATCTTGAATTATTGTTGACCCTTTTGACAATGATGTATCTATAGCATCAAACCAGTCTTTGTGGATATCTTTATCTCTTCTTTGCAGGCTGTCTACGTGGCTCTGAAGTGTGTTTATGGGAATTTTTAATCATTCTACCAACAGAGCATCTGTGAGGTCAGACACTGATGTTGGACAAGATGGTTTGGCTTACAGTTTCTGCTTAAATTTATCCCGAAACTGGTGGTTCATCCCAACAGACCTTGCGTCATGTGCTTGTGCCAAGTAACATGGAAAGCGAAGGACTATCTCTAAACGGTACCAACAGAGCCAAGGAGTTCAAGGCAGGCTTTCATTTATTTATGCCTTTTATTTACAAAATAGTTACTTAGTTTTCCTCCGTAACTGCTTGCTACTCCTACTGGTTAGCTTTCAACTTGCAAAGGAAAGTCAGAAACTTTACTCTGGTCAGCCTATGCAATGCTGAGTAAATTTCAAAATACAATATATGAGCAAAGTTACCAAAAAGAGTAAAAGCTCTGCTGTACTTTCATTGGAAATTCATGGTGCAATATGATAAATGACAAGAACTGAATAAATACACACACACAAAAAAAAACAGACTGAATATAATGTGCTGTTCTGATGTTTACATTTTTGACACCAGGCTCCCAGATTATCTTGTGAATAAACTAAAACAAACAGTAGGCCAAACATTTGATGAAACATGCATGTATTATTGTTTTAAATGACTTTTTGAAGAGTGATGTCTTATTAGGTTTGCAGTCATTTCCTTTTCAGGAACGTTTCTGGGCCTGAAAGCTGTCACTACCTTAAATGAGTCATTGCTAGAGTGACTAATGCATGTGCCAAACATGACTTGTGTTGTACACTCCACCGAGGCCGTTCTGTTTGGAGATATGAAACGTAGGGCACAGAATTCAATTTTATCAATGGGTAGGCACCCTGGACTTGTGGTTATCGGTGTTGGGTGGGTCTATCTCTCCTCTCCACTCAGAAACAGACAGTTCTGGCCAAAACGCTCGCTGAAATGCAGCCGTCATCTAAAAAAAGGGAGACTTGATTTTTTGTTTGTTTTTTTAAAAGAGAAAAATAAGACTCCTTATTTTGCACATAAAGAATTTTTTTTTTTACAAAGGAACAGAGATAAACAAGTGAAGTGAAGCTTACGATTCAAGGTGACACAAAGACTTTTAGGGAGCTATATTGCGGTCAAAAACGCAGCAAAGGAGGGCACTTCCGGTGAAATAAAATGTGAAGGACATATTGAAATTTTGCAGTAATAATGTGGAGATGGTTTTTTTTTTTCATTTCTCTCTCTCTTAAATCCCCTCTCGAGTTCTTTGTGACATCTGGACAGTAATTAATGTGTCCTGATTCAGTATGTATAAAGACTCTCTTCTCATCAAGAGGACAGGAGTTACAACTCTTTCCATTGTAGGATCAGTCATCCGTAAAGCAAATCCAACCCTTACAAAAAAATAAATATGTAATCTGAATATTTTCTAGCATGATGGAGTATATAGTGTTAAAGTGCATGACAAAACCTACAGTTTCTCAAAGAGGAAAGCATTAGTTTTAACCTGAATGTAGTTGATTTAAGATAAATCACACCCCCACATCATCACAAACCTTACAAAACAGTTGCTAAGTTGGCCTGACATAAGAGATGTGACGTTTTTTGCGGTTATTTGTCTTTATGAACATGAAATCTATGTATATACAAATAGTTGATTCAAATAGTTTAGTGTGTTATCTTCTTTGTTGTCTTCCAAGCTAGTCATGAGTAGTGTGTAGTTTGTGTGAGGTTTGTTTGTGCCTGCCGTTTTTTTTCTGCAGTGTGGGTGGGTAAATAATTGGTTTGTCTACTCCTAATCTCTCCCTCCTGTTCTAATCCAAACCAATCAAACGGTCAGTAGCATTTATTTCTGCATGGCCCATGCATAAGGGAGAAAAGTTGAAACTCTGCTGCTGTTTTTGGCTGAAATGAATTCACTCCCACAATGGAAGGGGGCGTTCAGCATCAACTTACCGTGTGGAGTTTTTCACAAGTCTTTTTAGCCTCCTAAGTGCTTCTTTTCTAGCATTTATGCCACTTTCACCTCTTTAGAATAACATTGTTATCACAAGCATGAAGAACAGCACAATTATTCACAGGCAGCTCCTTCTCAAGTTTGGAAATGGTCTTGAAAATTGTCTGGGCCTGCAAAGTGTTCACCACTTAAGTCCCCCCCCGCCCCTGATCCCGAGCTGCAGAGATGTTTGTTTGGACGTGGAAACTCCACACTGGGATCGCTTTCAGATCTTAGACCATAACATAAACCAATTTTCAAGACAGTTCCTCCTTTAATCATGTTAAGTAACAATAACTGAAATTGTTGGGGAAATAAAAATGGGACTAATAATAAAATAATCAAATGCCGCTAAAAAGCAGCTGGCAGCCATTATTGATATATTATATCTGGAAAAGCAAATTCATAACACCGTGAAATGAATTAGATGCGGATAAGATGCAGAATTGCAAATATATGGATGTTCTGACATAAATGATCGAGCACAAGTCAATCTGTTGACTTTGGTACTGGAAGTCATTTATGAGCTGCACCCGATTTCAGATGGGAATCTGTTTGAAAGGATTTCTGATTTTCTTTTTCTCAAAGAGATTTTCAGAAAGGGGCAAGTGGACAAGTTAACCAGATGTTTGTCACTGATTCCAGAGTCAATTAAGATACATTAAACTCCATCTCATATATACAGTATACACTCAAAAACTCAGTTGATTTCAGTGCCGTAAAAATGACTTCAGCAAACAGACACGACCTACATTAGCGTTGTGTTTGCATCCTGGTTAACTCACTCACCAATAACATTACAATATCTTATTTATTTATTTATTTTAATGACAATGGAGCGTCTGAAGAACAACAGTTTCTAACATTGCATCTGACTCAATCACAACCAAGCTCAGTTGAAAAAAGAGGCTTAAGCTCATACCTACAATGTTTTCATATAGTAGTTTGCTGAAAAGCTAATGCTAGCGTGCTGGCTACTTGATTTTGATATACGAAGTCGAACTATTCTGTTTTCCCCGCTAAGAATATTTAAATATGCTGAACCATGTATCAATCAATTCAAAAATGCTTAAAAAAAATTCTTGTAAATGTAGCTATGATAGCTGTTTGAATAAGGTTTACAGCAAAACTAATTGTGAAAATCTGTTTAGTATGATTGATTAAATGCACTGATACATCATTGCTCCTGTCAAACATATAACGCTGAGTGGAGCGGTCGACCGCTCCAAGATGGCCGCCTTAAATCTCGTTAGCGACAATAGGGAAGAGCGGGTCTATTCTTAATATATGTCTATGGTTCAGCAGCTGTCAGTAGCAGACCAGAATGAAAAATTAATTTTTTTGTCAGGCCCCTGGTTCAACCCGTACCCGGTGTCGAGAAGATGAGAAGGAAACCTCCCAACGAACAAGATGACGCAATTTCAGTCAAACGACTGCATCAACGAGAGACGATTTTGATACTTCTTATGAATATGGGAGCCTTTACAGGAAAAGTTGTTCTCCTGTATCATAAACTTTGTTACAATTTAAATGACTATTCTTCCTAACAATAACCCTAAAATGGAATCTGTAAGAATTACAGACAGCAGAACAACAGCAGGCTTTACGAGTTGATTTTGGCCAGGGACTCCTATCCCAATCACTTAAAAGCACTTCTATCGGGATCTGACATTTGATTTGTAAATCCCAAGTTCTGAATCCCTGGCAAAGCTGCACTGTACCCCAAACAAGTACAATCCGTTTAAAACTGGATTACAAAAAACCCCCAAAGTGTGCTTTGGTGATGAAGCTCAATTCATTTCAGTCTAAAATCAATAAGCCATGATCAATAACTCCTATTGCACCCACTGTCCTGTCAGGGTACATTTCACATCTTGATGCTCTCCCTCCGGCCCCCAACGCCACGACTCTCACACATGCGAATAAACACATATGAGAGCCTGTCACTCACTGCAGCCTGTTTGACTTTCCAAAATACGCCCGCCTCGCGACTTCAAAGCTCTTGCTTATACTTTAGTGAGTTAGTCTCATATTGTTTGGAGCGGAGAGTTATGATGTCTCATAAAACAAGAAGGAAAGCAGAAACGTGTTACCCCACACAGTTAATGGGTTTCAGCATTTACTGAGCACACAGAGCACAGATGACTGTTTCTCTTGCAAATTGGTCTGCTTTCAGTCTGTTTTCATTGATTCAGCAAAGGTTAATTAAAACTGTTTAACTTAGAGAGAGTTGGTCAATATTTATATGCGAAGATATTGCTGTGTTTGTGAACCCTGATTTGATTTCTTTTTTCTTTTTCTTTTTTTTGTAAATTATGATACAATATGATTCAAGTCTTTAGTCATTCTAATTTTTTTTATAAATTTCCTCCAAGCAGTTTTGCGATCTTTTTCATGTGTTCTTAAGCAAAAGTCCGTCGGCTGTATGAAGGGAGTATTAGCATTTCTTCTGCTATACTTTTGAGAAATCACTTTCAGTCTGAAAGTTTTATTGTTTGACAGAACTTAAAAGTAATTCACAAAGATTCCCAGAGTCAACCAGACTAAGATATCGTCTCAACAAACCAGTTTTCAAGTTTTCAGTCTACATTTATCATCTCCCGGCTGTTGGATTATTTTTTTTTGTCGCTGTAATCTATTTTTAAAAATGCAGGAGATTTTACAGTTTCACTCTAAAAAAAATTTACTGTCACAAAAGATTTTAATAACAGGTTCATTTTATAGTTTGGAGATGAAAAATTGCAGCGATTGATTCAGTCATTACCTTAGTGCTGGATGATATTTGATAGATTTTTTTCCTCTGCTGGGGATCTATGGCAAACTCCAGCTAAACAATAAAAAACAAATATATTGAACAGTAACTGCTGCTGTTGGATAATACTGCACACCAAGTTAAACACAATATGACCTTTAAGTGGCTGTGCTGTTTGCTCACACGTTTCATATTTTACACATGGAGCTTTCTTCAACATGGAAATTTAGTATCCCTCATCAAGATGCGTAAAGTCTTCAGTCTTCTATTCTCTCTCTCTCACATAAAAATCACACTTGCTTCCCTTACTCCCACAGTGTCTTGTGCATTTTCTCAGATTATATTTAATCAGAGAAAACCCTTCACCTATTTGAAGGCCAACCGAGTCCCATGGTGTGTGTGTTTACCTCACAGCGTGTTCCCTCTAGACCGTGTAAACGCATGTAGGTCCCCATCACCGTGCCTCACTCTTTGGCTCTCTCACACCCTTAAACGCACTTTGTTCCTTTTGGGATCTGAGCTTAATTCATCGAAGCTCATTATACCGACGTTTTTCAGGTTTCTCCCTTTTGATGTGTCATTGTGTTTCTCGAGCCTTTCAGGTGGTTTTCTTCTCTCTCTTTTTTTTTTTTTTTTTTTCCTGAATAACACTTTATGAACACCCGCCACACACAGAGACATGCCTCTTGTCTTATACTCTTCCCTCCGACCCCAAACGCCCGCTTTTAGGCTCAGGGTTTTTTTATGACACTATGTTGGGAAGTTTGTCTAAATTTCAAGTAATTTTCTTCGTCCCCTTCTCCCCCTCCCCCAGACTCGACAAATCACCCCGGCAGGTTGTTACTCAGAGATGACTGGTTCCAGATTTCGGGAGGTGAATCACGTTCTGGTCGTGCGTGAGAAGAGCCAGCCTTTTCATAATTTGTTTTGAGGTTTGTTTGTCTTACTCGCCCATTTGGTCTTACATGTGAAGCAGCGCCGGAGTCCGAGCAGGATGTGTATGATGCTTGAATGTCTTGGTTGGGAGCAGATGCTGTAAACACAGCCCCAGCGTTGCGAGGTCTATTCATAATTCCTGAATTCGCATTTTGACTCCTCGTCACCACAATGTCGCAACGAAATGTAGCTGAAAATAAAGTTGAAGGAAAACGTATTCACGCTTTTCAACATTGGTCATCAATTTAAAAAATCTGAAACGTGTGGCATGCACGTCTTTCCTCTGACGTCCCCCCAACTTCCTGCAGAAGGCCTCCAAGTTATCCAATATTGTCCACTTAATCAATTAATTCAGTTAGTTGCACAATAAATTAAAGTTACTTTGATCATTTCCATTTTAATGATAAATATTTTTTTTGAAGCTCAATTTTCTTTAAAGTGACTTCATATTGCATTTTATTTACGGTTTCGGTTGTGTGTGGTTTTTATTTTCTTTATCTCTAGTTTTTGGACATTTCCTTATTTCTTTTGGACATTTAAAATGTCTTCCTCTTCCAGTGTCACATGTTCTTTACAAAATTAACATTTATTGGTCTTTTAGGGGGCAAACTTGCAGTACTCTGCCACTGAACTTGAAAATGCTCTCAAAACAACAATGTTGCTTTTCGCAACAATTCAGGAGACAGTTAGTTGTCCAGCAAAAAGTTATCGTGACAGGCCTAGCTACGGGTAGAAGGAAACCACAACTGCACAACATAAGTATGTGTCAATGGCAAATGTAAGTACATTTGCCATTGACACATGGTTGTGGCAGCAGTATACTTTGGGGTTTATTCTTCTTCGTCTTGGACAGGGAAGCTGGTCGGAATGATGGAAAACTGAATGCAGCTAAATACAGGAACCGTGTGAGAAAACCTGTAAGAGGCAGCAAGGCAGGGAAGGCTAAACTTCCAGCAGGACATGCAGCCAAAACCTACAGTGGAGTGCTTCAATTCAAGTGTATTCATGTGTCAAAAGTCCAAAACACAACAGCTGTGTTGCCAGAAAACATCAACTTGAGCAAATTGAAATGACAAAAAATACATTTGGCTTTATGGAAACACTGCAATTTAGAAAAATAAAAACTAAAAAGCTCTTGCCCTGAGATAAAGTCTTTTATTTTTTTCCCTACCGAAATAGACGCGTTTCACTAAACTGCAACGGACACTTTTTCCCGCATCACACGAGTCACGTGACCAACAGGAGAACGTCACTACCGGCGAGAAGAACAAAAGAAGATATCAGGAAGTGGTACGAGGATGACGGTTTGTTTTTGACTTTTTTTTTTTTCCCGGAAATAGTTAATGAAAATTTGCGTGACCTTTTAAGGTCTTGAATTCACAGCTCGTCCGTTAAATTGCTGACTACAATTTCCCCAAAACGCCGCAAACGTAGCAGCTCCCCAATATAACGGGCTTCTCGCGACAACACCTGCGCGAGAAGCCCGTTATATTGAACGTGATGAGCGCTAGCTCTCATGTAGCAGTTTACGTCTGTCGCTGTCGTGATTTGTTAATGACCTCTCGCGCGAACAAGCGTATTCCCGTGTGACTTCCATTGGATTTAACACAAACGCCGCCATTGCGAATCTGTGTGTTTTGTTTCGACATTTTTAACGGAGTACAGGCAAAGATTAGTATTTGATTGACTCTTCGTTTAAGCTGAGTGAACTTGAGCCCAAACAAAAACATTTAAATTTGTAGTTGCGATGTGACGTAACGTCTGAACGTTCAGTAGGTACAACTGCGTCCATTTCCTCCCCCATCCTTAATTTCCCTCAACTAAAGTTGCACATGTTTCCCCCCGCCAAAAAAAAATTAAAAATTAAAAAATACCTTCAGAGTATTGATTCACAGACCCACGTCTCCACCCAAAAGCTTCAGGCCCCACTTTGGCTTCCTCCTGAATCCACATACAAGATGCATATGCAGATTGCACATGAGCCCTTGTGAAAATAAAGGCACTTGTGGTGAGGGGGTCTGAAAAGTCTCCTGAAGTGGCAGAGTCTGCGGCCTAATTAACATGCCATAGGTGTTAACTGGCAGCTGGCAGCAGTCGGAGCCTGCAGCAGGTGAACACCAGTGCTTGTTGAACTTGGATGCACTGAATAGCAGGAGGAGTCACTGGAGGTTTATGTGTCATCCATTTGCAAATCAATGCCCGCGGCTGGAGGTTAATTTGGATGTGGAGAAGTCTGACATCATGGCGCACCTCTTTTTAAAGGGGTTAAAGCGCCGTTTCCCCCACTGAAGGATTCAATTAGAGATTTCGTCCGGGCGTTTTTGCGTCGCCCAGAAAACTAAGTGTGTGTGTGGCGTGAGTCTTAAAAGAGACGCCGAAAATGAAAGGGAAGGGAAATCACTCGCGTTTTGAGTCCGATGCCTTCTACCTGGAAAGCCGCAGGTTTTCAAAAACCCCTCGTGCTGAATACTTTTTGTGCAGGGATGGGGGGTGGAAGAGGGGGCTGCAGCTTCAAATGCAAAGGGAATCCGGATTTGAAAGAAATTTAAATATTACTTTTTTTTTCTTTTTGTTGAGCTTGAGGTTGCGCTCCAGGAACAGAATAGCAGTTATTTGACTATTAAATGAAATAGTTAAATATATCATTTGGCTATTTGTCCCCTCCAGTGCCCATAGACACGGCACTGTAAGGGCCCCGAGTTCAGAAGAGTCCCCGATCTGAACCAATGAGCAAAGCCGAACATCTGCCCGAGATGTACCTTTTATACTTCGTTACTCTCATCGGGTTTATTTTTGTGCCTTTTTTCCTCAGGCGTTTGCGCGCACGTGGAAATAAATGAAGTCCACGTGTTTGGTTTGGTTGCTGTTTGCCGTCTGTTTGCTTCTTTACCAGTTTGAAACAGACTTAAACTCGGGGATCGAAAAAAGTTTCTTTTCTGCATGGAGGATGCAGAAAGGGACCCAGCTACACTGAAATAACGCGATTTTTAAGATGGAAGCTTCACATTTTCGAGATTTTACAATTATGGAGAGTATATATATATATATATATATATATATATATATATATACATACTAAAATTCAATAAAATCACTATTGAATGGATAAATACATTAATAATAATAATAATAATAATAATAATAATAATAATAGTAATAGTAGTAATAATACTTCATA
>CAEFZX010000444.1:0-50683 GCA_903066825.1 Alfaro cultratus | reverse complement strand
TATACGTTTATACAATATACGTATGTGTGTGTTGTGGTGATCTTTCCTATACTTTCCATATAATGAAGGGTAGGATGGTAAGATGTCCCTACAAGTCAAGCAACTGTGATGTTTCAATTGAAAAAAAAGAAACTAAGCAAGAAAATCATTTCCTCATCTTACAACTACAAAATCTGAGTGTATTTCACTCAGATTATATGTAGCAGTGTCATGATCTATGGGTCGTATTGTTCTGGCTAGCTCTTAGGTATTTTTTTTAATTCTTTTATTTTGTGATTTTGTGTTACTTAAAGTGATATAAAATTTGGAGTTCTTCCTTATGCTTATTTCTTTTATTTTGGTTTATATTCTTGTTCTTTCGTAATTCTTTAGCTTTATGTTTCGCAAGAACCTTTGGTGTCTTGCTTAGATACTTCTGCTGTGCTTGTTTCAAGTTGATGATTCACTTTCTTTCAGATTCCCAGTTTAGCTCTGTATTCTCCTGATTAGTCTCACCAGGTGCTCTTCCAAAGATTTAAACCGTGTGTTTATCTTTTTTATTTATTTATTTTTTCAAATACATTTCTTAGAAACATGGAGTTCATTGTTGCCCACCACTCTAATCTATTGGTAAAGTCCATTTCAACAAAGTGCTTTCACAAGCTACCATTTCAATAAAAAGAGTCCATCTGTGTCTAACTTAATCTGAGTATATGTATGCAAAATCTGTAAAAGACTCGGAAGTTTGTTGGTGTAACATTAGTGAACAATGAGCATCATGAAGATAAAAACATAGTAGACAGATCATGGAAAATGTAATTAAATTTTGAGCATGGTTAAATTATAAAATTATAAAACGTCCGTTGGAAGTTTGCCACAAGAAGCATAGAAGACACAGCAAAGTTAGTGGTGACAGTATGATGCTCTGGGCGGTTTAGATGAAAGCATATTCACGCCCATATAAAAATTTGAATTTGTGGCAAAACTTGAAGATGTATGTTTATTGAAGTGCTTTGTCTAATCTAACCCCACTTTCACGTCTAATGAATAGTATAGAAGCAGGAATAGCACCTCGCTTCTGTCAGACTGCCCCCAGGCAGCTGTGACTACAATCCAGTAGCTTGCCACCATCAGCATGTGACTGTGTGTGTGAATGGAAGAATGACTGAGTGGAGTATGAAGCGCTTTGGGGTCCTCGGAACTTGATAAAGCACTATACAAATATAGAACCTTTAACATTTACCTATTTTGCAAAAAAGCACATTTGAGTCTCCATCTCTGCAATACAAGTACGAACCCGCTCTATAAGACTTTCCACAAAAATCGCAGTAAACCTGGTGCTGCAAAGTATTGTAATAGGGTTGCTCAACACTGCAAAATACAAAACACTATTTTCCAATTTAGTCTTTGAAAAAGATTTTGCTGATTATCATTTACCCTTCTCTTCAGAAATGTAAGAAGAGAAGGGTACTCTATAATGAGCAACCACATAAAATCCCAGTATACTGAAGTTTATGCTTCATGGGGTATGGATATTTTATAGCTCTGTCTCGCATATATTGTTTCAAGCAGACCTACAGTGTAAAGTTACACATATCTCCTACGTTAGTTATCACCTTTTAATGAATTTTTACTGCAATAAAATGCAATGTTCGTTTCAATTCCTTTCCAGTTTTCAAAACCTTTTCTCCTCCTCATACCCACCCATGTCTCCCCGCACTCCCCCATCCTTTGGTTACCGGTCATTATTATAAGACCCTGGCAGCCTCGCCGTCAGTTGCATTCTGGCGAGAGCCAAGTGCCATGAGGTGCCTTTTTCTATTTGTTTGTTTCATGCAACACTGCATCAGCCACTGACCTGTGCTATCCGTGTCGTGCACCAGGGAGGAGGGTTCATCCAATCAAAGGCCTGCTGAAAATTAACACTGATCTTTCCAATCCTAAAGAAAAAGTGTGGCAAAAACGAAATTTGATGACTAGGGGGATTCTTTTAAATCTGATGTAGGATTCTGTTTTACAAGCAAAGTGATGTAATCTGTACCATCAAACAATCAACAGCTGGATCTAAACACGTTTTTTTCCCCACATGAACATTTTTTCTGAGAAAATCCTTTCGTAAGATTTTTTCTTGATATATGACGTTCTAAAATGACCAGATTGTTTGTTTTGATTTTTTGTTGTTGTTGCCTTACCGTGTGAATTCTGAATCCCTGCAATTCACTACATGCAATATTCATAGTTGATCCATAGACTGCTTTTCGAGAGGGAACTATTTGAAGAGGGAAAGTTCATGTGCATTTTTGATGGATTGTGCATGTCTCTTCCTACTCTATATGGATAGAGAGCTTGTTTGAAGGTCAGTGATTCTCCTCAGTCATAGTCCTTTTTGGGGAGAAGAATATCTCCAGTCTTCCCTCCATATTTTTCAAGCGCTTCTAGGATGACTAGGTTGGATGACCCTGGAATCTGGTGGAAATGAATCTCTTTCAGCCTCCTCGCTCTCCTTTTTCTCACGCAAGTCTGTCAAGAAGAAAGTGACCTTCTCCCATCAGGCTTTTCATGTAAAATATCCACTTTTCTCAGCTTCCAACCTTTTCATATCTTTGATATGTGGTGTGCTTTTTCTCAGTACGTGTGGTGGATTTCATTTTTCCTTCACAGAAATCACTCAATCCATGTTATTTTATGTTATTTTCCCCTCAAGTTGAATTTTTTTTTTTGTAAATACCATGAGATAATCTAAAAACATGCATTTCTTTAGGCACAAATAAATTTAGCTGAGGATAAAAAAAACTGAGGATATATTGTGTGTGTATGCGTGTGTGCGTGTGTGTGTATGCATTGCTTTTTGTTAGTGCATCAGCAGAAAGGGTTGAGTAAGGGTTGAGTGGATCTTAAGAGCTGGCAGGTGCATTATTGCAGCAGGCTCTGCCGGGCTTGACATGTGTGTTCCTAATCTCCGAATGATATGACAAAGCTGTGTGGGAGACTGGGCTGGAACTCTCTCGTGTTGATTGTGACACACAAACACACACTACATCCCCCTCCGCCCTTCCCTTCTGTCCACACACATGCACACATTATTCCCCTCTTGACCCTTCAAGAATCTGGCCCTTGACTATCTGCTGGCACATTGTCACTGTTGATGTACACTTGTGTTTCCAGTGGGAGATTTTTAAAACCATCAGTTTATGTTGTGAGAGTCTGGCTTACTAGATGGGTTTGCCACAACAAAAGAGGCCTCAAAAGATGAATTACAGGCTATTTCATCTCCTCTTAGGGCCACAGAAAACATTGCCATGCCACAAGGGCAATCTCTTTGGATTTTGGTGAAATCATACTATGTTTGGATCAACCAAGCCAAAGGCACAGAAAAGAAAAGACTTTCAAGTTATTTCTAACCAACAATTTGAAAAAACAAAAAGTCAAATTGCTGTGGTTTTTGTCTCCTTGCTTTTGATGAGGAATGAAATCTTCTCACATGGTCTTTTTGTATAAAACTAGCATCTGTGATGTTTTTCTTGCTCATTATATTCAGTCAAATAAAATCATAACAAATTTTTTTTTTTTTTTTTTTCTCCGTGATAATATATTAACTTTACTCTAATGGCTTCTATTACCCCATGGGATGTGCAGTCAACAAGACTGTCTTAACATTTTTATTTTTCACGTTTATATGGACCAAAATCTCTGCCGTATGTTTCTTGGTCTTCTAAAAAATGTATTCTACAAAGAACTAAGGTAATTTTGAAGGTTAAAGACAAAAAAGAAAAGAAAAACAGGGAATGATAATCAGACATTAGTTTCCTACATTTTAGATTTAACAACAAAACAACACACAAAGTTTAGATTCATATATAAAGCATCATCTTTCAGAACCAAAGACATAACACATTTATTATTCTTGATGTCTGCTAGGTCAGACTTTTTGGGTTATTTTTTTTATGTCTTAATACATGTCAAATATTTGCATCATGTTTTTGTCCAAAAAAAAAAAAATAAATAAAATTCTGGCAAGTACGTTTCATGTTAGATTTTTCTGTATCATATAACACACAATATTTTCATTTAGAATGTGTTGACGTGTAATAAAGAAGGCAGCAGACAAAGAATTATTACGAAGAGCAGATGACAAATCATGCATGTGATTCGACTGAAAGACATGAGCAGATCACAAGTGCATGAGTGAGCTTAATATGTTTCTCTTTACCATGGAGCAGTGGTGCTGGCCATAACGCAGGCTGAGGGCATCTCCCTGTGGGAAGGGAGCCAGTGCATCTGACCATGTTAGAATCCAAGATGCATCCCTGCATTTAGTCACTTTTTCAATGGTTGCTGTATTACACAGAATCCTTAAAGCTTTCAGGAAAATTACCATCATTTCATGTTATAACTTCCTTATTTAGACCATTTTAATACATTTATGAAAATTAGTTTCATAGATAAGCATTACTGGCCACTTAGTGATACCACACATGCATCATTTGAACCAGGGCGTTCATCGGTGTACTTCTACAGTTGACTCTTCACTCTCCTCCAGCCTCGCCCCAGAGACCAAATGCATCATTTAAAGCTCATACAATTCATTGCTTCCCAAGCCACTGGCTCGTACCAGCCTGATGGAAGCATTTTTCGCCACTTAGAAGCACGCACTGTGTGTCCGACCCCTTCCTCCAATAATATGTCCTCTATTACCATCCGCCATTTATGCCTTTTTTTTCTCCACTTCAGTAAGCACTGAGCACCGGCTTCATTAAAACTAATTGAATTGGAAACATGTCTGCCTGAGGAAACATTAATGCCTTTTATAAAGGAAATTTCTGATTTCAGTATGTCAATAAGGTCAAAGGACCTGGCCCAAGTGTTCAATACCACTGCATGCTTTATCCATAAACTTAAACTGGAGGCATAAACTATGAATTTCTTTAATCTAGATTGCATTTTTGACATCTTCCATCTGTGAACTATTTGTTTCTGCTGTTTTTTTTTGTAAAATGCAATCTATTGCAAATGTTTTTATACACCTTGACATTTTTTCAGATTTTGTCATTTTGCAACTGAAAGTATTTTATTGTAATTTTGTGTGATAGATCAACAGGAATAATCACATAATTCAAAGCTGAAATGAGAATGATTTATAGTTTTATGTCTGAAAAGTGTATGATTTGTACTCAGACCCTTGAGCCAATTCTTTGCTGTAGCTACAGCTGCAGGTTTTGGGAGACTGAGGGTTTGTCTCTACCAAGTTTGCAACTCTATTGGTTGAAAAGTTTGATAATTTTTCGGGGGTAGAATAGCGCAAACTCAGTTTTAGTGGAAAGTCAACAGCAATTTCAAGTCTTGACACACATTTCCAGTGGAATTTAAGTCTCTACTTAGACTGGACCATCCTGACACAATTTAAAATTGTTGCCCTGCTGGAAGTTCAACCTCCACTCCAGTGTAAAATCTGTTGTAGCTTCTAATGTGTTTTTTTTTTTTTTTTCTAAGATCAACTCTGACCAGCTTCTCTATGCCTGCAGAGGAAAAACATTCCCTGTTGCCACCTGCAGTTGGGATGGCCTCACCAACGGGTTTTTTGCATGTGTGCCAAAAAGTTATACTTGACCCCTACATGGCCTGTGCCACATTTTAAGTAGGACCTCTTTCAATGATCCCATAAAGTTTATTCACTAATTAGGTGAACTGACTGAACTGAATTTTAGTAAGGAGCATCAGAGTAGATGTTCCTTAACACAAATACGCTTTTCAAATTTGTATTTGGAATAAAAAAAATCATGTGGGATGAATATTTCTGCAAGGCACTATACATGTCTAAACAGAAACTTAAGTCTTTTGTTTTCTTTCAGCTTCATTGTATTATTAATTTCTTTAGGTTAGCATAATTGAGTCTTGGTAGAAGTATCGCCTTAATGGATTTCACTGACCACACTTGAAACAATAATTTGATGGTATCTATCAGAAATCAATGCGCAGCAACAGAGCAAGCACAGCTGTTTAATGTGAGGTAAATATTTATGAGTTATATGACTGGACATCAAGTTCAGTCAATCTTTCTGAACGGCTCCATGCGAATGATTAACCTCATTTTACTGCTGCTGTCTGGGCTGGTAATGGCCATTAGAGCTCAGAAGAACTGAGGCCTTTGATTTTTGGCTTCTCATCATTCACAGCTTGTCGCATCCCTTCATCCTTCATACATGGCGGCTGAATTGATTGTCTGTTTAGTCCTATGAATGATAAAGCTGCTCTGGGGCCACAGGCTGAGAGAGCCAGACATGGCTCACCTCCCATCTATATGCAAGGTGGACTTTTTTTTTCTCTGCCTTGCCGCTTGGAAATAAGCTTTTTGCATTATTTATCGGACAATCATCGGGATTCAAAATGTGGTGAATCAGTCACAGTAATATAACTATAGGCAGTTGTATCTGAAGGGCCATCACTTAGCTCATCATTCATTCATTTTGTTTAGTTGGCAGGACTTATGTGATTGTGTAATAAACATGTTTTACGGCAGACTTGGACAGCAGGGCATTTCACTAAACCGAGGGGAAGTTAACACAGAGAAAAGTGAAAGTGAGTGAAATCAAAGTGAAAAATCCCAGATGGCTCACGTAATATAGGTTTAGATTACCAAGAGTTGAAGTACAGCAAGATATCTGACGTAAATAATTTTCATTAAAGAGAAAGCAGGTGATAAAGTGCAGGTATGTTTTTGTAACACTTAATTTGAATAAAAATTCTTTACAATCTCACCCACAGGAAACAAATTATGTGCCATTGAGTTGGCTAATTTTTCTTGATTGGCTCTGGTGGGCAAGTAACATACTAGAAATTATCATTTGTTCAGTATTTGATAAATGCACCAATACAGAAAACGGGTCCTGTGATGGGTACCCACACTCACACACAGTCATATATGTACAAATAGAACCACTTAAAAGATACTTTTATATAACAACTTCTGTCAGAAACTGAACTGTTCAACATCAGCAGGCCAAGCCTCCAAAACCGAGCTCTGTTGTTTAACTGGACCCAAACTCAGGTAAGAGGTTGGCACTCTCATGGCTTTAGTTTTTTATAACAAATTAAGGAAAGATTTACAGGTAGGGGAGGAAAAAACTGAGTTATCACACTGCCAGGAAACATGAGACAAGTATCAGAAAGCAGGCACAGCAAGAGGAGGCTCTGGAGATAGGTGACTGAAAACTGGAGGATGTAAATTTGGAGAGCTGATTATTGGGATGCAAAAGAGATTGAAGCTTTGAATGAAAATTTAAAGCTATGGGAAAATGAGGAAACTGAAATGGAATCTCCTCAAATGATCACAAATGGAACAGGAAAACTAATAGTTTTGTGTGTGTATATATTAGTGTGTAGTGTGTGGGTGTATTGGTGTCAGGCATCATTTTTTGTTAACTTTGATGACTGTGGCTTGTTCAGCACAAGAGAAATTCAGTTTCTAAAAGACTTAAGTTCTTGATAAGATCAATAATAAAGGGGATCTTTACAATTATTGACAACCTCCACAAGAACAGTTAGCCAAAATAGATCATAGCTGAAGTATAGATCCAAGTATATTAAGGGAAAGTTGAGTGGAAGAAAAAAGTCTGGTTGAAAATGGTACAGAAGCAAGAGGGTTAACTGCAGATTGTGAAGCAAACACAGTCAAGAGTTTTAGTAGAGTTTCACAAGGCTTGCACTGTGACTGTCAGTGATTCAACAGTCACCACACATAGATGTATGCAGGATCTAATCTACACTTCTAGGCTTTTGAGACAAAATACTGAACTGTTGCTTGGTGGTCCAAAGTTCCCTTTTGGGCTGAAAATAAAACCTTTCATTTAGTTAGGAAATCAAGTTCCTTAAGGTCAGCTGTAAGAATGGAGAAGCACTGAATTCATATAACTTGGAATCCACAATTAAGTTTCCACTGTCAGTGAAAATTTAGGCAGCCATGTCATCTGCCGGGTGTTGGTAACATGGTGTTTCATACAGCACTTCATGCAGCCCTCTGCTAGCAGGGTTTATGAAGACGTCCCTTTGCTTTGCCAGGTAGACTTGGCACTGACCCACACTGCCAAAAGTACAAATAACAGCTTCTGTGACTGTGGTACCACTCTGCTTTGTTAGCCATCAAACTGGCCTGACCTAAGTCCCACTGAGAAACCACGGAGTTTGTCAAGGAAAAAAAAAAAGAGACACCAGAGCCAACAATGCAGATGAGATGAATGCTGCTATGAAAACTATCTGGACTTCTTTTACACCTCAGCACAGCCAAAGGTCGAATTATTGATATGAAGTCCCTTTTACATGAAAATAATTTGTAGAGGTGCACTCTCAGTCCCCTAAGGGTCTTTATGCTTCTTAGAAAAACACTCCAAATCTTCTCAACTTCAAAGTTTTGTGAGAAATGATAGACCTTCATTTCAAATGTCTTTCGGGGTTACATCAAAAAGAGAAACTAAAGAAATATTTTAGATTACTACAACTTTGAAGTTTTAAATACTTTTAAGAGTGCAATACAGAAATTTGAGCAGATAAACAATTCACAGCAGTAAAAATGATTATCTAAACCCAAGCACATTATACGCACCCACAAGTTCAACTACTACGCCAAACGAGTCAAAAAAAAAAAAAAGTGAGGCTGATGTGCATCATGCAACATAAGCCAATAATTTTCTGCAGGCAGCATTTACGATCATGGTACAACTAACTCCATGGAGAGAAGCAGCTGTACAATGCATCCTCTTCTCCCTGAACACAGCCTCTTTCACCTGCTGGCTGAGGCTGCGCTGATCAAGGGTTGTACATTTTCCTTCTGCTTTTGTGTGTTTACGCTGACGCACTCCCGCAAATGCTTCGATTGATGTCGAGGAAGAAGAATCAAAAAATCACCAGGGTCTATAAAAAATTTAGAGACAAACTCCTCTGGCATGTGTAATTATGCACAAACACTGACAGAAATATTAGCTCCATGAGTCATGTTTTATCGTATCGAGATAGACATGTTTAAACCCCCAACTGTACTTAGAGTCAACAAAGGGAAACTTGTGACATTGTCTCCGCGCCCCCTTTTCCAGCAGATCTGCTAAATGTCAGCAAACTGGTTCTGAACGGAATCCCAATTTGCCTTGGAATTAGCGCTTTTACACTGACGATCTAATCATTTAGACAATTTATTGCCTGCTGCTATTATCTCTCAAAATAAGCTGTTCCCTTCACCGTGATCATGTGATAAATGTGGAGAAGTCGTGCCTCTGAGCTCTGCGCGGCGTCACCTCTCTGCGCTGCCAGTGTGAGGAAGACACTTTGTGACAGCGTCCCTGCTTCACTCTGATCTGTCCGTCTCTGCTGGGTTTTTTTCTCCTTCTTTTTCTTTTTTTTTTTTTTTTTTTTGCGCGGATCTAAATGACTTTTATTTCTCCCTTTGCGTATTTGAGACAAATTGCTTATTATTCGCTCGCTTATTTTGGAAGAACAATTAAAGGAAGACTACAAACAGACGTGCAGGACCGATATGTTCTATGACATGATTAATAGACGCAGGTTACCTTTTATAAGTTAAAGTTTTATTAAGGTATGGATTTGCAGGAAGTCATTTTTTAAAATTTCAACAGATTGTTGAAGTTCTTCAATACTACGAGCAATGTCGTTTCACTTTTGCGCAGTAAGGTCTCTGGTTAAAGGGAACGTGAATTAATTTCAGCTGCAAGCCTACGGTTCTTATTTTCAGCTGGAAGTTCCACTTCTTATTGACTTTGTTAAAACTCAATCCTTTTTTAGTAAATCTTATTAAGTGTCTACAGTTAAGACGGCGAAACTTCATTTTAGTATTTGTTCCCCATCCAAACTTTCATCCATATTCCCATCAACTAGAGAAGTTCTTTCCACCATGCGTTAATCCACAGCATGGCGCTGCCACCACCACAGCGTTTCAGTCGTAGGTCAAAGAAGTTCAGTGTCGGTCTGAAAAACTTCTTCTTTTACATGATTATGGAACAGTCGCATTCTTCACTCTTCCATAAGGAGCTTTTGTACTACCTAATGTCGGTCACTATTGCGCAATCAGCTGTTACGTTTTGCTAAGTACTAAAGAATTGAAGCTATTATTATTATTATTATTATTATTATTATTATTATTATTATTATTATTATTATTATTATTATTATTATTGATTTCACAAAGATGTATAATTATGTGTTTTACCAGCTTTCTCTAAACAAATTTTTGGATTTAATGTGTGACCTCAGCAGCCCTAAAACATCTAATAAGTATCCTTCACGTAGATCCGTCCATCTTCCCATCACCTCTGTTCAGCTTTGCTGTCAAGAACACACCACAGCATGATGCTGCCACCACCGCAGCAATTAGGCAAAAGAACTTCCGTTATGGAGTCTTCAGACCAGAGTTCTTTCTTCCGTAAGTTTGCTCTTATCCCTACAAGGGTGGTGGCAAACTTCAACCAAGACTTCCGTTTTTATTTATTTATTTATTATTCTTTTGGGGGGTCTTGCAGCTTCTTTGCAAAGCCTGGATATTTGGTGGAAATTCTTTTTTTGTTTGTTTGTTTGTTTGTTTGTTTGTTTATTGAAATTGTAAATTTCACAACCGGTCGGAGCGCTTACAAGAGCTTTCACAAAGCATCAAGGTATTTTAGCAGGGATAATATATATATATATATATATATATATATATATATATAAAATTTACTTGGAGAATCAGATTTCTGCCACTAAAACGGCGAATCGTTGTTATTTTAGAAAGTAGGACTAAAGAAAAAAAAATAACAACAGGGAAGTAAAAAAATCTTTTTCATGAAAATAATTGAAAACCGCAACGTTTAACATTTTAATGCTAACTCCATAAAACTTATGAAACGGATTTTTTTTTTCTTTATATTTTATTTATTTATTTATTTTTGCATTAAATATGTTTGGTGTTATACTAAGAGGAATCATTTAAATGTGTTGCATATAGCGAGAATCCATAGGCGATTAAAAAACAACATATTTTTGCAATCTAAAATATTAGAAATATTGGCAGGATGGCATCAAACTGATTGAAACTGATTCCTAAATAAATTCGTATTAAACTGTAATAATGGGGAGTCGCTCCGTGTAGGCGTAAATTGAACTAAGGAGCGCGATGAGAAATCATGGAAAATCAAACAATACTAAAATTAAAATACATAACAAATGGGTCTACCTGTCTAATATCTGGAAAATGTCCATAGTCTTAAGAGCAACGTCTTGGTTTATTTTAAAATACGTCAATAAAAAGTATTAAAATAAAATCAAATAAAAATACAAAAAAGATATTATTATCATAATTAAACTCTGGCTTTAATTACAAACTGTTAGCGCAACTGATAACTCACGACCAAACAATAATGAGAACCTAGTCGGTTTAACATTAAAAAAAAAGCTATACCAAAGTTTGTCATGCCTGATTGGAAGATTTATATTAATTTCAGATGAAATGTTTAGCAAAGAATTGTTTTCAACGTTTTATTTGTAAACATTAAATATTTCTTTCTCTCTAAAGTTTTTGAAGTCGGCACCAAAAGCGTTTACAGAAGTCGGAATTATTACATCATGATGCCAAAAAGATGGAGGCCTACATCACACACTTCCTCCCTTTCCGCTTCCAAACGAATTCAATCATAGCTACCAAGACGTTCAGAAAAAGACATAAAAAACATAGACAACGTGCTCAGCATGAACTTGGATGAAGGGATTTTTTTTTTAAATCGTTTAAATTGCACCATGCTTTAGTGTAGCTCCTGGCAATAGAAATAATAAATATATAGAAACGTTTATATTCAACAGCAACAATACTTACAGCACATACAAACAAGGAATGTCTGACAGTTTTTTTTTTGTTGTTGTTTTTTTTTTTTTTTACAAACACCATGGGGTTCCCCTCAGGTTTATCTATACAGATGATGAGATATTTGTGTCCATTTAAGGAGTGCCATAACTACGAATCTGTATCAAATCTAGCAGACTACATAGTGTCCGGTATATTTTCTATATATAGACATCACCTCAGCATGTGCCTATAAAAGAACAAGGAAATGAAAAAAGCAGAAAGTTGGAACATGCGTTATCTTATCTGGATACTTTTTGGGAATCCGGTCAGAAACACATATGTAGGCACGAGTCCAAAACAAAAGGAAAAAAAGGAGAGAAAAGTCTGTTTTCCATTATAACAAACTCTGTACACATGTTATAAACCGATGCGTTTTGAGGCATCGTGTATTTGTGTTGAATATACAGTGTTATGCGTGTGACTGTGTGGATTCATATATGCTGTATATAGAATTGGGATATATTACATTGTCTCTTGAGAAAGAAAGAAAGAAAGAAAGAAAGAAAGAAAGAAAGAAAGAAAGAAAGAAAGAAAGAAAGAAAGAAAGAAAGAAAGAGGAATAGCTATTAAGCAATTAAAATCTCAGCTTATTCTTTCTATTTATCGTGAAGTCCCATTAACTGTTGTTCAATTAGCTTATGAATTTTACAAAATAAAATTAGGAAAACATCATCTGTTAAGTTCTTCTCGGACAGTCTTTTTGTGGAAGTTCTTCGAGGGTTTTGCCTCAGAAAGGTAGGGTGTCGAGGAAAAGTTTGTCAATTATTGCTGGCGGGGGGACTAGGTCCTCTAGCTTTAGGTAAAAGATACGCTGCAGACCTTGGGTGCACAGTGTGCGCAGTTCGGGGAGCTTCCCCAAGAGTTTTGACAGGTAGTTGGGCCGATTCAAACCGCCGCCATTGAATGTCACTTGATCCTTCAGGCAGTTGACGATCTTATTTTGGAGATCCTCGACTCTTTTGGGTTCCTTGAGACCGTGTCGCTCTACAAACAGATAACCAAAAAAAAAAAAAAAAAAAAAAGAATAATTAAAACTAATAATTATCATTACATTTCTGATTAAACTTTTTTTTTTTTTTTGTTATGTTTTGTTATTTTTCCTCGAACGTGTATATACGCTTTTACACACCTGTCACCATGGCCAAAGCCGCGATGCAGGAGAAAGCCGAAATGTCTATGTTCATGCTCTGCAAGTTGGAAGAAAACTCCACGATGGCGTCCACCCACTCTCCAAACCCACGGACGCACTGCAGTCTGTGCAACACCACGCCATTACAAAATATAAGTTTCCCTTCCACCGGATTGGACCTGCAATTAAAAACAAAAACGCCATTAATTACGCACGGCAATAAATGAGAAGGATTTAAGAGCCTTTCTAATTATTGGCCAGCTAATAAAGCCAAGAGCAATGAAGCCTGAAAAATTATTATCTAAAAAGCCCTGCTTTGTTTTATTTTGCAATTACTCACCTGTACGCCAGCCGCAGGACGAAGAGTTCCAGGAAGGCGGATTCAAAGAGAAGATCCTGATCCTGCTTCGGGAGATCGGAGAAGCCCGGGATCTTCTCCGCCCAGCCTCGAATGATCTCCATGGAGCCCGTCAGGAGGTCATAGAACTGCTGGATGTGCTGAGTGTTGTCGCCGGTCATCTGGTAGTCAGGGTTCGCCTGGAACTGGAATTTAATTTAAACAGCGCCTTAATGAGGTCCCTTTAAAATATATAATCCGTGAAATTGCAAATGCCCATTTCCAAGTGGAGAGAAAGAGAGAGAAGGGCTGCTCACTATTAAATTCATGTCTTTGTATTAAGTTCTGCATTCCGATGTGATGTACTTTAAAATAAAAGTCTGACAAAGTTTGGAGTGCAAGCGATGGATTACAGAAAACTTTAAGGGTGATAAATTCAGCAGGGATAAATTAAGAAAAAGCAACGTCAGTCTTTGTTAATTTATGTTTGAACTCTGGTTAGAGTGTATTTTACTCACTCTTGAGTAATCCAGAGCAGACATGGAGGGATTGGAGTCCACATGGGCCCGAACCAGCGCGCTTATGAGGCTCACCGGTGGCGAAGGCGGGGAGGGCTCCTGGGGGCTTTTGGGTTTGGATGGTAGGCGTCCTCTCCTTCCTTTCAGGTTATCCGTTCGGACAACTGTGTCCAGAGAAATTTTACATATGCATTACAAATTATACTCCTGTCGCAGTGCGTAAAAAAACTAAATCTGAACTTAACAAAACACAAACTTGCTTTACGCACATCTTCTAAAGTATACAAATGCGACAGACGTAATTAACCTAAGATGTTTTTTTTTTTGTTTTTTTTTTACAAGTTTCAAACGTAAAACATACCTTCTCTCACCATTCCGACGACAAGGCACTTCTGGAAGCGGCAGAACTGGCAGCGGTTTCTTCGGCGTTTGTCAACAGGACAGTTTTTATTCGCTAAACACACATATTTTGCATTCTTCTGAACGGTGCGCTGCAACGAAACCAGATGCACACATACTGTCACCTCGCAGGCCTTTTATAAACGAAATAGATTAAGTGCACAAAAAGCACCGGTGCTGCACAACATGAAAAAATAAATAAATAAAGATGAAAACGATATAATATCAGCTCTATCTGTGTGTCCTGTTTGAACTAACAAGAGGGAATAAAGCAGCAAACACACGCGTGATTCCTCATATTTCACAAGTTCCTTTGAGGTTTGGCTGTGTGTTTATAATCTGATTTTAAATGGTGAAATCTGATTCGATTAAGGAGTTTTTGCGCATTTTAAAGACATAATTCATCCAACTTACTTTAAAGAATCCCTTGCACCCCTCGCATGTCCTCACTCCATAGTGCTGACAGGCTGCGTTGTCCCCGCACACCGCGCATAGACCCTCGTTTGACGGCGATCCCCGGGAAGGGGGAGACGGCACCTGGCTGTCCACCAGCTGGTGCCCGTGTCCGAGCTGCAGGGAGTGAGGGAAGGCCAGGCCGGCCTGCTTCCTGATGGCACTGGGCACTGCGAAGCTCTGTGCGTCCAGGCCGCGGTGCGCTACACCCGGGCCGTCGTGGTTCATGGAGACATGCAACGGCCCGTCAAACCTCATCTGGCAACTCGACACGGGAGTACCGGGCGGGGACTGTTTAAACGAAAAGAGCGAAAGCCTCGACATGGGGTTCTTGCGCTGATCTATCATGTGAGACGTGGCGGCAACGTAGTTCTGGTGGAAACTGTGCAGAGAGCCCGGGTCCTCCCACATGTGGTTGGACTGGATCTGGAAGTTTGGCGTGCTTGGAGAGTGAGGTGAGGACGGCTTGAAGTACATAGGCCCAGAGTGAGCGATCATCTCCTCCGACTGGGGAGGCAGGTGGCTCTGCTGGTGGTAGCTGTGCATCTGGACGTCCTCCACCTTGATGGAGGACTGCTCTCCAGAGTGCGGCATCTGATATAGACAAGGCGGCTTGACGTCGTAGCTGGTGTTATAGTTGTCCATGAAGGTGCTGAAGCTCGGCAAAGAAGTGGTGGCTGTGATCTCAGTGTTGGTCAAGTCCATGCTAAACTTAACAAACTCGGGCGTTAGGAAGTCGCAGCTGTACTCTCCTGCGGTGTGGTAGCTGTAGCTCTGGGAAGCGGGGCTGGCTCCTTGAGGTGATGATCCATACTGAGCCTGGACGCAGGGCATGGCTGCAAACCAGGAATCAGAAACACCAATATTAGAAGGAATCTGTGTAAATACCAGCTTCCCATCATGAAGCCCCGTTAAAAGTGCAAAAATAAGCATGAACTGATACATGTTAATTTGTTCTACAGAAAGAGATCATTTGTTTTTCTCCTACCTCAAGCTTTTGACAGTTTTCCGGTGACACTTGAAACAGGCAATGTTAGAAGTTGGGTGGATGTCAGGGTGGAAGAGAGAGCCTCTTTTCTGGACCTTTCGCTAAAGAAGCAAATACTTCTTGGATTTAATATGTAATGAAATTAAATAATTTCCAGAAACAAATAGGATACCGCAAACTTACACGTAAAATGTGCAGTTCTTTTTCATCTTACACCAGTTTAAATAATTGTTTTAGTTGTGATGCTTTAGAGTGTTTGGGTTTAACTTTACGCACGAGTTAAAACTTGTTTGCAAAGCCAAAATCAGCATGTTCATATAGCAACAAAGCAACGCTCATTTATGTAATGAATTAGATTCAGATCTTGTGATGTTTCAGATAAAAGTAAGAAAGAAAAAAAAAAACATCTAAACTTAAACATTCAAGACATGATCCAGCGCGATGATTTTCTGTTTCGGAGAAAAGAAAAGCCGCAGGTCTTACCTCTTTCACATCCGCATCGTCGCTCTCAGTCCATGCGATAAGCATATAGTAGGTAACCATCAATTTAGTTTAAAACCTCCAAATCATGAGCGTTCTTTGACAACAACGCCAAGCGGGCAAACTGTGTGTGACTCCGCGCACTGACAGCGACACCAGCTCCAACTATCCAGTCTGCCTCAATGTGGCTTTGTTTATGTGAGAGCTGGATGCCGTGGCCCACGTGTTTCGAAGCGCGACGTCATCGGCGTCGACAGCGACGCCCACCAATCCGCTTGGGAACTTTCCCAACTCCTAATTTTCTCCGTGAGTGTGTTTGTCTTGTGGTGTGCGCGTCCTGTGCGCTTCTTCCCACATGGACCTAAGCAGAGGCTGTAGTGGAGGGCGAAACCAGCCAAAGTCAGCGCAGTGTTTGTTCTGGACTCAGCGTCATGCCTGTTACAGATGACATCTCTAAGCTCTGGGATGTGGATTTAATGTCTGTCCTTACGTGTAAGGTTGGATAACTGATGAGATCAAGTTTTATTGTTTGGTGGTTGATCATCATTTGATCACCAGAGTACCTGCACAAACTAGAAAAAACGTGGAAATTTGGAAACTTGATTTAAGTTTTTTCCAAGTCTGGATGAGTATGGGAAAAGTTTTTATTTCTGGACTTTTTATTCTCTTTCTTACTGTTTGAAAGTCCATCCATCCATCCATCCATCCATCCATCCATCCATCCATCCATCCATCCATCCATCCATCCATCCATCCATCCATCCAGTCAGTTCTGAAAACTTGAGGTTGTAGGTTTTAATAGTATGGGATTAAATGTGTATAAACTCTGGATCACTTTTGTTCTTTCTCAGCTGGATTAAATTTGACTTAGAAAGGAAAAATCCATAGTTATTTTGTTTTGCGAACCCCAGGGTTGCGGCTTGTCTTATCCAATCACATTTTTTTCTTTTAAACAGCAGTTAACGATTGGGTAATAAATCACACATCCAGAGGTAACATGCTGTCTTTCCTTATTGTTCTTATCATAATCCTAGAGTGGTATAAGGATTAGTGTACACTTGTATATCAGAACTATTCTGTCACAATGAGGGTAATACGTCACTCTCACTACTGTAATAAACAGGTCCAATGAAGGAAGGGTCAATATTATTCTTTGTTATCTTCTGAGGATTTTTCTCTGTTTCAATTGTGTTCCAAATTTAGACCTCAGATGGGGTGGGGCTAGCCTATTCATAGCACCGGTGAGCCGCTGCAAGAGGAAGGGGGGATAATTAGTGGGCCTGTAGCCAGTTGTCATAGGGGACCCAATTTAATTCCCAGAGAGGGAAGTGTGATAGGAGCTGGCAGAATGGACTGACGTAGAAAATGCTCAGGTTGACGCAGTGGCCAAAATAATCTCCAGGCCTTATTGTTCTGCAGCGATGAAACAAACTGATCTCAGAGTAATCTTACACCAGCACCTTGTGGCCAGCTGAGTTGTGGCCTAAATCTTTCTAGATGGGTTCTGGCCTGTGCAGTGAAAGCACCGGAGAGAGCAGACAGAGAGTGTGTGCAGAGTTGGCTCCACTTGCTACAGTCTGCATGGCAAAGCAAGCAGCATTATGTATCACTGGTGCACTAATGCTTTATTATACCAGCCACAGCAACCATCAGTCTTAAAGCAGCAGCCCAGACTTATACACACAGGAACATTGTGAACAGGGGTAATGGAAGAGGGGTACATGATGGTTATACTCACCTCTAGAGGACACTATTGTGCATCATCCATAGTTAAAGATGCATTCTCACCATTTCACTGTAAACCACTTGGTTCTCTTTGAAGGTCCTTATTACTTGGCACAAGTACTTGTGCTTCTTGAACTTTTTTCACAATTTTCACTTTCTGTTAGATAAATAATTACAAAGCAGTGCATAACTTTGAGAAGGAAGAAAAAAATATAAATGTTTTTAAGTCTTTTGATCAAAAAATCTGAAAAGTGTGGCTTGCATTTGCATTCAGCTACCCTTTTAATTTTACATCCATAGGCAAATCCAGCACAACCAAATAACTTTGGGAGTCACCAATTAGCAGAGTCCTTCTAAATTTAGATTTGTAACATCAATTGCCCATTTGGGATACGAATAAATATAAATCTGAATCAATATAAATACAACTGTAAAGAGTAAAAAATGACTTCAATATAACCTTAAACATGGAACCAGAACCACAACTGAGTGAATTTGATCAAAGTAAAGATAAGCCTGAAACTCCAAATCCCATCTAGAAACTGTGACAAGACTTGAGAAATGTCATTCATTGAAAACCATGTGAATTGTTATAAGTGATTATCCTGCTCATAATTACGTTCTAGTGTGTAACTGTCTTACACATAATCTCAGAATAAGTCTAAACAAGTATTTTTAATGTGATAGAATATGAAAAAGTTCAATGTGTTTAAGTATGTTTGCACTTCCCAACCAACTGAGTAGTGTTATAAAAATACTTACATTTAAAAAAAGTTTCACAGTAAATTAGAAATCCAAAATATTTAATGTATTAATTTAATCAAAACTTCCCTTGTAGGCCTGCTATTATTATTATTTTTTAAATCTCCTGCTAAAATGTTTATCGTGATACAACATTGACACATTTCAAACACAAATAAAAACAATAAACTATTTAATTCTCATTATAAATACAGAAGAAGAATGCACAGTTTAGGGACATTCGCAAAACAATTTCTTTTTCACGCAGAGGTTTGTTTGGACTAAAATTCTCACTTTGACATAATTTGTCACCATGTTCGAGGTGTGTGTGGAAAACAAGTTACTCTCAGATCTCATATCTATTCATTTTGTTCCTGAATGTTACCACATCTTAGAGTTCTCCTCTTGTCCAGGTCAATCACTGCTCATGGATCAGTTACAGCCTAAACAACAGTTGGCTGAGCTTCAGGGGATCCATGCAAAGTGTGAACAGGGATCACCATTAGATCCACTGACGTCCACCATGGATTAGCGCTTCCCTGTCATGTGGTCCCATGTGGGTGGCTTTCCCTGTGGAAACTGCGCTCTGTATGCAAAACAAACTTCCTGTGTCAATCTCAAATTTACGTCAGTGCTCTGCATCATTTTCCTTTAGTTTGCCAGCAGTCCTCACTATGTTGGCCTCTATCAGCACCATTTAGCGTTTGGTCCACATGAGATTGTCAGTTTTATCAGCATAACATCTGCAAATCTGACAGTGATGCAAAACATGTAATTAGACACACAAATCCACAGTGGAGCCCTTTCAGCTGCATGGTGTAACTCATCTTGTTGCTTCTTTGGCTGATATGCAGGGCTGGCCCGAATTTGAATGGGGCCCAAGGCAAAATTTAACTTGGGTGCCCATTTGCAGATAAGACTCCCACAGTACCACTCTATTTAATTGTTTATACATTGTGGATTCAAAAAAGCATGTTTCACTTAACCAGTGTGCTATTAAGGAATTCTGTACACTGACACCATAAATTACATCAGTCAGATCAGGGTCAGTGCATGTATTAATACAACAAATAAAATTTGAACTACAAGCTGTTATTCTGTTTGTGGCCATAGAAATTTAAATTTGACAGATATTTTCATGTTTATATCATAAAACGCAAAAGTGCAAAGGAGATTAAAAATAAACCACAAAACGTATAAGAAAATGGTCTCTCATAATCGCACACATTTAAGTAAACATACATTTACCACTGGACTGCAAGAATATTTACTACTATAAAAATACAGAAAATGTATTTATTTATTTTCTTTTACAATTGGTAATCATCTTTTTTTTCCTCAAACAGGAATAAGTAAATAAAAGGTGTTGCTGTCTACATTTTAAAATGAAGACAGGAGTAGAAAACCTGCTCTCCATATTCACAAGCCTGGATTCATCTCTAACCTTCTGCAGGTCTCAAACTTTCTGAAAACTGTACAGCCCGACCCTGAAGGCATCTCTTTGTTCAGTGTCTTCCTTCCATTTCTGGATTCCCACTTTACAAGCCTAAACGTCTACTTAATATGCTTTAATGCCTGCTCTTTAGAGCCAGGAAGCACTTCATCACTTTTATACACCTTTATATAACACACTGTTAACTAGCAAAGCCTTATGGAGCAGCTTGTCTTGCAGCTGGAAGGCGCCTCCATGGCATGATGGAGGTACCTGTTCACCATTCACAATGAGACAGTAAAATGGGAATAGAGGCCTCTGCATACTGCTGCTGTCTATATCAGTCAATGATGAATATTCATGAATCACAGTGTCATGACATGCTCTGTAATTGGCAGCAACATTAGTAATGACACTGCTGGTATCAAGTCCCTGCATATTCATGCGGTGGGGCAATATTTCCTCACGCTGGTGTTTTTCTGTTCTTTTTCAATTCTCCTGAAAGTGGAAATGTATTCTGAAGCTGCAGGTGTCCCTGCTTCCACAATCAATTGCTGGCTGGATTGTGCCCCACTGAAAATCAGACAAACCATTGGATACTTTTTTCACAATTTGTTTGATTAATAATATGTCTGAATTATAAAAGGATGAGAGGACTCTTCAGTTCTGAATCTCTTTGTAATCGTTTTGACAGAGGATTCACAGAGCCAACAGTGTGAATGCTTCTGGCTATCAGGCTGTTTAACATCATAACGTTCAGTTATTTCTTAAAAGTAAAAAGAGGAGCATTTGTAATTGTTCTTGGAGATGAAGCATGCACTTGTGGGATTATTTTACGCTGTTTCCCCTATAATTCCAGAGGTTTGCACTGAAAAAAAAATAAAAAATCTTGTTTCCCTTGAGGTGTTTGCTCTGATTGTCTACACACTGCTGCAGACCTCTTTTTGTGTTGGAATCAGCTGCCGTTCCGTTTCGGCCGCACCAAAGTGTCGCAGAGTGGATAATGAGCGCATTGGAAAAGGCTTTTCCTAAGCTTCAAGGCTTTTCCCTCTAAGTAGCTGGAGGGAAGGATTTTACTTCTCCTGGGTTCCGTTTGAAATGATGAGCTATCCAAAGAAGAAGGCAGCCTGGGTTCTTCACCAGTACAAGATACTGCATCGCTTATGTTGCAAGTCCTGCATGATGGGTTCAGATCTCTGAAGTTGTAGAAGATTACCAAGTATGTACTGTAAAGGTTTTCATATCTAGTGAATTTTGGGGATTTTATGCAATAGACCAAGAGAAAACCAAAACATTTTGGTTTAAATTTGACCCTCCTTGTTCTTTTTACCCTAAATAAACTTCAGCTCCAAAACAACCAAATCCAAAATTTCTCTTTTTGCTCTTCAAGCAAAAAGCTTAGTGTGATGAACAATTAGAAGAGCAGATTATTGTGACCACACCAAAAAAATTTTTTTCTCCACACTTGGTATTAGGGCTGTCCTTAAAAGTAAGAAACAAGTGGCCTAGATTTGTTTTTAGATGCTGTCCTTTGAGTTATTTTGCATCTCTCTGTGTTTCCTTCACAAAAGCTTGCAAACTTTTGGCTTACTAAGAAACGATGCAATTCATTAATTTTGCACGCAGCCGAGCAGTAGCGCCGGACCTTATATGTGCTGTTTGCTTCAGCAAGACATTACTTACATCACTGTGTTTGCTGATGTTCTTTTTCTTTTGTGGATCACCAGCTGAGCTGTGCATTACAAGCACAGGCAAGGCATTCGACATTGTAATTGGAACAGCTGTCAAAGCTAAGAGAAACCTTGTGTGTTTTTTATGGCTCTACTCCACACTGACAAAACACAAAACAGGTAAAAGTGTTACCATGCTTAGTGTGATGTGTTGCTAGCAAAGTCTTATTAGATAATCTAGAAGAAAAGCAGTAAAATTTTAATGAAGGTGGCAATTTTTAAACAGTTTCTAATCATTAGTGAAGCAAATTATACAGAATTGTTGCACTAATTAAGACTTACTTAGCATTTTACCTGTTTTGGGAAAGTGTTGAAGTATGTGCTGTCTCTTTAATGTATGCAAAACCCACAGTTGCAGTGAATTTAAGAATGTCATTTGTCTTTTTTTCACTAAGAGACCAGTTTCATCATTTTGTTGATTAACAGTTAGTCAGGCTTGCTTGTTGCCATATTTTAGTACAGTCCACCTGAGTGCCACATGGAGATTTCATGATTAATTGAGACAGACAGTATTTAGAAATGTTATTGAGTCTGGAATATAAACAAGCAAGTGATGTATTTGTTTTATTGTTTGATAGTGTTTGACAGTTTTGATGCAGAAAATTCATGGCTTATTTTTCCTGAATCTGTCATGAGGAGTACAAAGACATATGCATAATAATGAAACACATTTATTAGTGTGTACTGTCCCCTGGAGTTACATGACAATAAAATGGATGACTGTTTTTTTTTTTTTTTTTTTTTTTTTGCACAGAATGCTGTATCGTGGTTTACTGGGTAGAAGTGGTCCACACAGATGAAAGAGATTTGCATCCAGACCAGGGATATTGGGTTGTGAAACCTTAACTGCAAAGTAAAACCTTTACCTAATGAATTATAATATTTACCCCTAATGTCTTGCCTTTTTTCACAAAAGTAGTGTTGATATAACAGCAAGATTTCACTTAAATGGAATGCTGCCATCATTATTTTGTGCATGCTTTTGTAACCGTGACAATTCAATATATATGCTATGGAAAAAGTGCTATTGTTCATGTAGAGAAAGCCTGATATAGCTCATTAGTCTATGTTAAAACACACTCACAACCCACACAATGTCACATGTTCTGTCATTATAATAAATATGGACACTATCTACAGTAGTATTTTAATCTGTTCTACATACAATACACCTTTCATCTCACTGGAACCGGAAATGTGTATTAAATCATATATGGAGACAATTTATAATATTAGGAATTCTCTTTTATTTGAATGCTACTTATTAAGAAAAAAATATATATAAACAGTTGTTTTCAAAAAGAATCATAGTGTTTATAGTGGGTCCCATGCTCCACACCTATTGACAAGTGGAGAAAGTGGAGATAGGTACCAGACCCTCCGAAGCTCTGTGGAAGAACAGTTAAAATGAACAGTATCCTGCAAGGTACACATTTTTAAAAGGGGTGTCACAATATAATCCAAAGAATCGACAAGGACATAAATAATTTTTACTTTCCTACCAACTCCTACTATCTGCTGTTACATTTCTGTCTGTGATCTGCTTAGCCATAACCCTTCATACGCAATTTTTAAAAATCACAGACATTTTCGATGTGCATTATTTTCTTAATCTGGGCGGTCCCTAAAAATGCATATGTTTCCATCACTTTAACTGGTTGTTGGGTGAGCTGTGTGGGAGACAGCAGAAGAAGGAATTTTTCCAAGGTGTAATTTGTGGAAGAATCACCACAACCTTCCTTCACTTTCTTCCCTACAATATGTTTTGACACATATTGTAAAACAAAATAGTAAAACAAAGAAGAACTGGAAACATGACTAATATATTTAAGTACTCTAAAGCTCAATAAATGCTAACTTATTTCTCATGCAGATTTCTTCTTAATAACAACATGATTTTTTGCAATTGTCTTATATTTTGCATTGTGTACAGTAAGGACATTTGGGTATTCTAGGCACAAATGCTGTGTGGTGCCCTCCCAACCAATAATTCAATAATTTTCATTGTGTTATTCTGACTAATTAAGGCTCATAAAGAGAACAGATTTTAAGTGGAAATAAAATGAGGAAACAACTAAAGTACAACAAATTAAGTGAAATAATATGGAGTGTAATTCAGAACCTATAAGTGTCAGACTTAGTTTTGTGCTTTTTTTCTCATGTTGTATTTGTTTGATGCAAAAGCCTAAAAAAAAAAAAAACATTTGACTTTCTTTAAAGCAACTGGCCTGTATAATCATAACAGGTTTTGTTTTCATGAGGAAAATTCATTAGGAGGAGCTTATTAAAACTAAAAATCCTCAAAGTCTGCAGAACTTCTTCACATTAAGTTACATACTGTTTTAGATTAGCAGACTTTAATACTGTTATTTTGGGCAAATATTTTTTTTAAACAGGACAGGTGTAACAGACTGAACATTTCTCATGGCTTTGTTGCTTTTGTTTTTTGTTGTTTTTCATGTTTTTCATTCTTTCATAGTAGTTTAGTATTGTCCAGTCGTGATGAGAATGGCCATTTATTTGAATTTACTGAATCTCTTGAATCAATACATTAAAATAATCTGTTTATAAGAGCCCTTCACCAGATAACACAGTTCCTTCATGCAGGATGAAACAGTGCCCCTTCAAGTACAGCATGTGTACTGCACAACTCGGGATGTGATCCGTTCACGTTGTGACACAACACCACACCTGCACAGTGTGTCGCTTGGTCTCCAAGATAAAGGCTTAAGATAATAATAATACATTAAATTTATATAGTGCTTTTTAGGACACTCAAGGACGCTTATTTTCTGTCTTGACTCATAGATTAGACAGCTTGATGATCCATTGATATGGTGCTGTGTCACAATGTGGATGGATCACATCCTGATTCGCAGTACAGCTGCTGTGCTGGAGCGGTGTTGTGTGTCTTAACTGAGTAATGTTTTATCATGCATTTTGGGAAGTATTGAAAATCTAAGATCCACTCCACCGGCACACTTTCGCTGATCTCAAAAATAAACCAATCAGTCATTGAAGTGATATGCTTTAGTTCAATCTTTCAAATGATTAATTCACTTGAATCATTCCTTTGATTTAATTATTCATGAACGACAACTCTGCAAAAACAACTATATGTAAAGTTATGCTTTACGACTTGATTTTCTTTCTTTTTCATTTTTGTCTATAACAGTAAACTAATTTTGGTTGTTTGTCCTGTTTCTCTCCCTTTCAGCAACTACTGACAGCTACACTGAACAAAGCTCACAAACAGTACCAAGTAGAAGAAGAGGGTGAAAAGAGGGAGAGAGAATGAGAACAACATATAAATATGTCTCTTCTTTTTCCTCTTGATCCCTTTCCAAGCCATGCTCAAACACAGGTGTCTGTCAAACTTCAGATTGCGACATAATTGAACAGAGCACTGAAAACTGTGGGTGAGTGGGACCACTGGAAAGACTGGGAAAGATTAATCTTCTTCCTGGATGAAGCCTCTTACTTTTCTCTTTGCCTGTATCTAATAACATGCTTTAGACATTATCATTTAAACATGATGGTATTATACTTACTGAAATTATAATGATTCTTCACTAGCCTAATATTTGGTTCCCACCCCTGACCGCTCAGTGTCCTGCACACAGTGTGATATATGTACAGTCAATCTTGAAATGTTGTATGTTACAAAGCAACCAGACTACATTTGTACTCATTACATTGTAAAGATTTGACAAATTTAAGAACTTATTTTAAAACATAGCTACTGTCATCCTTTATGGAAGAAACTCTCAGAAAGAACATTTGGGAAAGTTGCCATGGTGTTTCTTGTAACATTAAATCAATGTCTTTGTTCTCATATCGGAGAATGTCCTTTTTGTGAAGTTACAAGCTATCTCTTAGGGGCTGCATCTGTAAAATCCTTCACAAGTCAGTTGAACAGCCAAGAGCTGTTCTGTGTTTGAACATGTCTATGGCTTTGGTTTACTCACCATAAAAACAAAGGCCAACATTTTTGTTCAATAGCATCCTCCTGTGGTTACAATTACATATTAAATCAATTATCTGTTCTACTGGTTAGAGGCATATTTAAAGGATTTTGCTCGTGTGTTTATGTTTCTACTCATACGATAGAAGAGAGGGACCTTTTTTCAAACCCTCCCGTCTAATCCTCTATTATTCTTCATTTCATTTTCAAAAGTGGGGTTTACAGACCAAGTGGGACTGTAAAGAGGCTTCTATTAAGCAAAGTAAACTACAACAGTTAATGTTATAAATGTAATTTCGGTTCTCTCAATTGTAAAGAAAAAACAATCCTCATGAAAGAGAAAATTTCTAGATCTATTGTCTAAGTTTAGTTTCTTTAAATATGGTCCTAAACAAGCAGTTTGTTATTGTGCTTCACACTGTCACACTGGTAGAAATGATTGTTGTTTTGAACCAATGGAATATGTATGGCCTCACAATATTGTTCCCGTCATGAATATTACAGTAGAAAGTTGTGCATATGCGCATGGCTCCTTGATCCTCTCTGAAGATTTGGGACAATAAGTATCTAAATGTTGATGCGTTTCCATGGCTGCCACTGTCAGATCTCAGAACTGCCCCTGTACAGAGGAACGATTTCTCATCAGGCACTAGCAGCCCGAGCACCAGGCTCATTCATGGAGGAGTCCGATATCTACAGAAAGCCATCAGGAAATTGGATTACAAACAGGTAAATGCTTCATTTTTTCTCCGCAGCTGACACTTATCCGCAGAATTCCTGGTCCCTCTGGTCATATTGCTTTATTTACCCCCCCATGTTCATTTTTCATGCACGGAAAGCACTGACATGTTTGCCTTGAATGACTGACTGCCTGGATATTTTTTTTGGAATAGTTTTTAAAGAATTTCTACAACTTGCCAAACCTCTACTGTTAAAAAGCTTGTGACTTAATTCATGAAATTATCCTTCAGTAATAGGAGACATGAAACTGATGTGTCCTCCTTTGATATGAGTTATTTAAGAAGAGTCACACGGGTTCAAACTAAAATGTCACAGTTTTCTGTTACATTTCACAGCCTTTCAGGTATCTCATTATTCTCTCCTGGTGTTTTCTGTAGGAGTCTTATTTTCCGATCTGTAGGAACATACAAGGATGCTGGAGGTGAGCAGCAGAAGAGACCAATTAGTGTGATTGCTGGAAATGCAGCTGCAAAGTCAGCAGTTCAACAAGAAAATGTAGGCTGTGCTGCAAAAGGCAAATTAAAGTAACAATATTTGGTGGTCTGGGAACTTTAAACTGGCTGTGGATTTTTTCCAAAGTGAAGAAAAAAAACTCTTACAAATTACATTTTAATTGACTGCTGATGCTAGTATAGGCACAGCTTATGTAATTATGATGATTTTATGTTTTCATGATGTAAAGCACTTTGAACTGCATTGTTGCTGAAATGTGCTGTACAAATAAACTTCATTGGTTGATCCATTGTCCATCCCAGCAGGGTCGTGGAGTGCTTGAACTTAACGTCAGCGTTCATTTGGTACGGTCTAAACATGCCCACAGAGCATGATGGGTACCTGCACAGTTAACATGGTCAGAGCATGTTGTAAATGCTCACAATAAACACTCCAGATAAATTTGAAAATTATGGTTGATTTGTTTTCATCACGTCTCAAACTGGCTAAATCAGATGGTTAATGTTGGGATGCCAACATTAACACACATTAATTTTACACATCAATCAATGTCAAAACATTGATTGGCCATAGAACAACACAACTAGGGTAACTCTCAATGGAGAATGTGATCCTCCATTCCCTATGAATCTGCTAAACAAACTGGATCTATTTGAAATCTGGATATATCCAGATAAAAGTCAGCTACCGTAGTGTTGCCTCTACATAGCAACAGCAGGTGAAGAAGGGACTACCTGTGCTGTTCCTCTCAGATTAATTTTTACTCTATTATAAACTCAGCCCTACTTTAAACTTGGTTGCCTTCATAAGTAAAAAAAAATCCTCTGTTATTCCCTTCTGGTTACATTTGCAACACAGCATTTGATGAATAATCAAAAATCCCAGGAATTTGAATACAGTTTTATCTTTCCATCAAACCTTCTAGATTTTAGAATATCTAGTTCACAAAGTTGAAGAAAAAGGAACAGAATAAAAATGAATACTTTTGTGGAAAATTAGAGAATATCAGTGCATATAAAATGCCTTACAGAAAATCCTACAATCACTCTTTTGGCATATCATCACTATGTTTAATTATTAATTTGTTGATATTGTCACATAGCTCACTGCTAGATTTATTATAGTTTGATACACTGATGTGATAGATAGAAAATTGAGTATAGGTTTCTATCCCCTATTACAGTTTTATTTTAGCATTAACATGACAACAACAAAAAAAAAAAATTAAGTAACAAAATTTTTAATTGAAACACCTCTTGTTGCTGTTCAAAATACATTTTGATTTATCTACCTTCCACCTGCTTTCTGTTAATTTTTCACCTCATATACCAGGAGAAAGTCTTTGTCTTGATAAAGGCACTGAAGTGACAGGAAGTTCAGCCGATTGGTTGTAAACTTTATTGTCACCTTTTTGGCTGGCAGACTCATTGAGCTGTACAGCAGTGTAAGAGTGGTCTGTGGCATCTCCTGCACCAGTTTGCCTTTTGCTCTGTGAGCCCGCTGAACTTGGGGGCCTTGATTTGATTGGTGCAGACTTGAATCATAAGCTTTAATTGCACCTGACATTTAAAGCTTCTCTCTGGTATTTAAAGCAGTGTACAGGTGTGGTTCATTACTGAGAGGGGTACGAGGAGATTTTTCTGATTTTCCTCTCATTTCGGGGCCATCGCAGCGTCTTAACTCATCATGCTCCCTGTCACCATCACAGAATTACTCCTTTGCTCACAAAAAACACAATTTTTAACTAACATACCTCAAATTAGAGTCAAGACTATCATAAAATGAAGCCCTTTTTAGTGCTAGGAAGGAGAAGGTAATCCTATATGAAATGAAGGAGTGTGACTGCATGGAAACAAGGGATCCACAGCATGTATTCTTACATTTGTTGTATTTTTCCTGGCATGATAAATGCCAGGAAAAATATGAGGCATGATTTTCTTGTATGAGTCTGTTACTCTCAGACTCATACTAGGCAACCAGATATGCCATTGATTAAGATGATACTAAACCCTTAAATCATCTAAATTTCAACCAATATTGCTCTGCAGTCACCCACTTAGTAAATATTAGAGTACATTTGTGTGTGATTCAATCTCAATCCAGCTGTTCTGTGAAGGCTACAAAGGTTTACCAGAGAATGTTAGTTAGCAAACAGCATCATGAAGACCAAAGAACACAGGTGAGACATAAAGTTGAGAACAATTTTAAAGCAGGATTACTTCATAAAATATCTAACAGAATGCTGTTCAGTCCATGATCCGGAAAAAAACAAAACAAACAAAAAAAAAAAAAAACAGTTTGGCAAAACTCCAAGCCTACCCAAATGCATTCACCAACCTAAACTAGCAAGAAAAGCTCAAATAACAAAAGCAGACAAAAGGTCAATTGTGACTCTGGGGGAGCTGCAGAGATCAACAGCTCAGGTAGGAGAACATGTTAACCAAAAAATTTATTGTTCTTCCCATAAATTTGACTTTCATGGAAGAAGAAAACAATTCCTGAAAAAAAAGAATACACATCAGGTGTCTTATTTGCTACAATCCTTGTAAATGACACACAAATGTTCTGTACTGAAGTGGTGTTGTTGTAAAAGTAGACCAATCTGATTTTGAACTATTTTGTAATCTGGAAAATATTCATTTTCTGGATGTGAGCTGGTAGAGACATACACGAAAAAACTTGTAGCTCTAATTGTAGCACAAAGTATTGAGTATTGAGTCACAGGAGCTGAATATAGATCCATACTATTTATTTGATTTTTATTTGGAAGGAACTTTGCATCATTTTCCTTTGAAATCACATCATGTGCTGCTTTCTGTTGATCTATGATAAATCTAAAAAAATACAATTGAGTTTTGTGCTTTTTATACACACTGTATTTGTGCTCAGTGTCTTGTCAAAGTAGAACAGGTTCATTTTTAGGATTTATTTCAAATTATGTTTTTGCATATTTACAGCAGCACAAGAAAATGCTTGGATCTCAACGAGTCATGCATCAAATGTGATATATTTATGTAGTACAAAAAAAAAAAAAACAACCTTATGTTGCAAAGCTTCCTAATTGCACTCTGTGAGCTATAAGCAAATTAAACATTTTTATTCAAAAGCAAGAAAAATCAAAAACAGCCACCAGGCACTACGTTCCAACTGGTCCCAGCATACGTTGTTTCTCCAGGCTACGTGCGCCTCGTGTTGGCATCAGGAAAAACAAAGCATATGTTGATTGTTAGCCAGGGTGTACATAGCATGTCCCATTCACTCAAGGTCTCCCCCCTTGTAGCTTCAAACTCCCAACTTTGTTTCTCTAGGCTATCTGTCAGACTTCATTTAGCATTTGAGGACATGTGGATTCCCATGCACTGCAAAAAGGCAACATACTTCTAAGGGAACGTGGCCACTATCTGAGCAGTGATCTGTCAACCTTATTCATTTAGCAGAAGTAAGTAGGAGAGGGGGGAATTTTTTTGTATCGACAATGGGTTTTTTTCTGCTTTTAAATAAGTAGAATGTTAATTATGTGATTAGACATGGCTGAAATTATGTTTAAAGTAAATAAATTACCATAATATTTATTGCAGAGAACACTGTAAAAATAATATGTATTAAATTCTTCCTCCAGCTGTCTTTTCCACCCCTTTTCTCCGTATACAGCTGGGTACATTATGGCAGTGACATTTTCCATTCTGACCTTCTTCGCTGGGGATCGGGCTTTGACTGCTTGGGTTCATCTCCTCGGGATTTTTCAAGCCATCACAGTCAGATAGTTTCAGCAGATAGACGTCCTTTAGCCGCAGAAAACGTACTGTTGGCAAATATTTAATTTACTGGGAAATGCTTAACAGATTGTCACACTTTTTGCACATAAATCAAATGCAGATTACTGATTGATTAGTTATTTTTATTGCTAAAACCTGTAAGGAAATGTTTGCTGTTGTGCATCTATGCAGAATTAAACATGGCCTTTTTTTGAGGTAAATGACAGAAGAATCTGGGATAATAAGCTTTACCAGCTGTACCTGTAACAATTTAATTGGACAAGTCAGCCCAGCCAAGCATCCAGCTCTATGACTGGAAGACATGAAATTCATTGTCATTATTGTCTCTGTCATTTTGCAGTATTTTGTCCAGCCACAGAGTTCCTCTCACTCCAGTGGGTTTTGTACCTCCAGGAGGCTAGAACGAGTGCTGGTGTGATCCAAGCGGAGGGACGGGTGGTGAAGCGATGGGATGGAGAAGAGGAGGTGGTGGGGAGCGGGGGTGCATGGGGGGGAGGTCTTCTGTCCTCCAGGGAGCTTTGATGCTCATTTAGCTCAGCTCTGTCACTTGGCCATTTTAGCTTTTAATTGCAGATGATAATTATCATCATCATTACTGTTATCATCATCGACGTGTCAGGTTATCATAGCAGCGTTATGCACTGTTCATTCATAAATCCTGCACTACTGCGATCTGACTAATCCTTGAATTCCTGACATTTAATGTAGTATTAATTCCCCCCTGTTCTTTGCCCGGTGCCAATCTGTGACAGGCGTCGCAACAGAGAGCTGTGAATCACAGGTTCAGAGGTCATTTTAAGGCTCAGCAATCACGGAGGATCAGACGCTGCCTACCGGTGCTGAGCCAGAGCCGCCTGCTTGTCTATGTGCGTGTGCTTGTCTGTGTGTGTGTTTGCACGCCTGCGCTCATTCACCACCGGTGGCACAAGTTTGCTAACTACAAACTATAATGGTCACATTCACCCCACAGAGATGAAGAAGTGGATTCCATGGTCTTCCTAATACATCATGGCAGGCTGCATACTCTTGTATGTAATTCATTCTAAAATGTGGCCTTTAAATCTGTTTTTCTTTTTTCCCCCCTTTCTGCATCCTTTTTTGCCTTCAGTTTATTTATATATTTTCCATAGTGAGGGAATGGCTTCCAGCATGTCGTAGCATTAAGCAGAGCCCCACCAGCTAGCTAGCCTCAAGTCGCTCAAACGTAAAATAAATCAGGGCACAAAGGACCCAGCTCATTCCTGCAAAGGAGCAGCATTTTCCCTGGCCAACAATGTGGACTTGAACTTCCTCAGCAATAACATATAGAAAGAAAGTCACCCGAGACACCAACATTAAAAGTGATTAATCATGTCTATCCACTCTTTTTTTTACTTTTGAACCAAGGGATTGTCCAGCAATAAATCTTCAAAGATGTACATAAGAATCACTTCCTAATGAAATTGGGCTTTGTTCATTTGTCACCTTTTGGACCCTTTCATTTAAATTACAAAACTTGTGACCTTGTGACACTGAATATAGATCTCTAGTATTTTGAAGCTGGAGTGGAATTAATCCATAAATCTTGATGGTAGATTTTTATTCAAAAGACTTTTCCAAAAAAAAGTAAAAAAAAAACAAAAAACAGATCCTAATTACTGTACATGTTGTGAAAGTGATGATTAGTATGACATGTGTTTGTTTTCAGTTTTCACTTATCCAGTGGCTGCAGATATCAACAGAAAGCAAAAGAACCCGAAATTTTTCTTATGCAGCTCTGGAAAACAACAATATTGCATTGCAATTTTTAAAATTAGTATATCCACATCTATATTAATAATTTTATTTGTAATATAAGCACACATCTTTCTGCTTCATGAGGTAATGATTAGGTGATCATTCAAACCAAGTAGCAATTTGAAGACCAAGAAGCATGAAAGCTGTGATTTGAAATCAGACTTATCCCACTAAATATTGAAATAACTAAATTAAATAAACATTTTGTTGTTCAAAAAGCAAAATTAGCTGTTTTCATTTGCTTTATTGTGGTGTCTGAAAACTACACTTTCTCTGTCTTGACCATTCTTCAAGTTCTGCAGAGAAATGCTCAAAATGCCTTTTTTCTAACTTTAAAATTTTGACATATATCAGATATAAAACAAATTTTTAGTTTTATTCAAACACACAGCTTTAAATAGCAAAATCAGAGAATATAGTTTTAAGTAGTTTCTAATTTTTATTTTCTTTCGAGCTTAGAAATATCAACTCAGCAGTATGATGGTATCCTAAAGATTAACAAAGTTACATTTTAAAAGCCACTAAAACTTTCCCTCATAGTGCTCCTTAAAGTCATTTTAATGAGATACCAGAAGAGTGCTGGAATGCTGAGTTTTCTCAAGCTGCTTGAAACAGGAATTTGTGCAGTGCTGCCCTTCCCTTACATGTTGCTGTACATAGATTAAAGGATATATGAACTAATACACATGTAAGTCACATGAAATTCTTATTAGAAGAGTCAACATCAAACTTTTTGGCATGCAAATGACTGAAGATACTTGTTTTGTTTTTGTCTGTACAACCCTGGGTAGTGAGCCAGTATAATAAAAAGAAGTTGCTATCAAGTGGTCCATCTATTTTCCCAGTGTTATTCTGTAAAGAGCAGGTTGGCAAAAATGTCATTTAGTCTCTGCATTACTCCAATTTCCTTGAAAGCTACAAATAAACATAGCTTGTCTACATTCTTCCTGAAAGCTATATATCAAAAATGCTAAATATAAACAAAACATTATTATAATGGTAAAAAAAATCAACAGCGGGAAGAATTACTGTTTTTTTCCCCCTGGTTTCAGTAAAAGTAATTACATCATATTATACATGTTTTAAATTTGATAGGGAAACATCATTAACGTTAAACTGGTTGCCTATTCGTTCAAGGTTATGATACCAGGTGAATTTCATACTGACTTTGGCCTAGTTACACTCAAAACAGAGAAAATATTGTTCGATGCTCCAGTTTCTACTCCTGTAATATTCTTAAGCAGTTGTGATATCTACTCATTATCCGGACATTCCTTGTCTTTTCCTAAAGAGCAGTTACCCTTCCCACTGCGAGAAGGGAGATGGGAGGGGGGCATTTGGGGGAGCACACTCAGGCCAAAGGGCCATTGTGGCTTTAAGTGCGCTCCTCGTGTGGCCAGAGCAGCCATCGCGCTGATGCAATGTGACAGGGACAGATGTGACATATCGGTTCCGACACACTTCCATACCACCAGTCACAGGCTCGGGGTGACTCACATCCCCCTGCTCTGGTCCTGTCCCCCCGCTGCAGGATAACACAACAATGCTCGAGTGAACCTCGCCATCGCCCTCACTGCTGCCAGGTATGGGGCTGCCATAGCCAATTACACTGAAGTGGTATACCTAGTGGAGAGGGCAGACCCTCGGATAGGAAAGAAGAGGGTCCACGCAGCACACTGCAGGGATGTGATCACAGGTAAATCCTACAAAAGCTGTTTCCTTCCTTCCCGCCTCACTCTTTTCCCACTTTCTCAACAGGGGCCCACCTGGCACCTCTTACTCAGTGCTAGTTTGCACATAGTCATTGCACATCTAATGCAGAGGCTTTTAATATTTTATAAGCGTTTTATGGTGTAGAGAGCTGCTTCAGATCTTGTAGGGAGGAACATAAGACAGAATTAGCGTACTCCAAATGGCCTTACTTACCTTTTAAATGTCATGCATAGGGATGGCTTTGGAAGACTAAAGCAGTTAAGGGGGGAAAAAGATGGTATTCTGAAACATTTCATGAATAACCAAGATTTAAGGATCTCAACACATGACCACCCCCTGATGTTTTAAAAAGACGGAAATGTGCAGTTGGAGGAGATGTCTCACTTTAATAATGGGAGAGGAGGTGCCTCACGTAGGGGGCCTTAGACTGACAGGATAATAGTAACAGTTTTTGTCTTCAGCTCTTTTCTTTCCCTTTTTTGCCTATTATTTAGAAAAATAAGAACTTCAGGCTGATTAGCCTGGGCTGCACATATTTGTTCCTCCTTTACTCTAGAAGAAATAAATATTTCAGGAGAATTGTATACAGAACTTTGCTAAAGTATTTATACCTCTTGACATTTTGGTCATATTACAATAAACTTGGACATATTTTATTTGAACCCATAATTGTGAAATAGTGAAAGTGAAATCCTGCGTGGTTTGTAATATTTAGTTTCAATCAATATCACAAATGTGTGACCTGAAGTTGATTTCAGACCCATTTACTCTGATATCTCTAATTAAAATCCAGTGCAACAAAACCTGCAGAACCCGAGAATACCAATCCCACAATACATGTGATGCTTTTCTTCTGGATGTATAGGGAAGTTGGTCAAAGTTGAGAAGATGAAAGGAGCTAAACGCAGGGCCTTCTTGGAGGAAAATCAAAAGACATTTGATGGATGTCATTTAGTTTTTTCATTTGAAAATAATGTAGTTTTCCAACCACAAATATGGTGGCAACTGCCACTATTAAGATGCAAGACACTGTATATGCATATAGTACAGTTAAAAAGAAATCCCCATCAACCTTAAGGGTTAGGATATAAGTCTTTGTGCAGCTACTGCTGCTTAAAACTAGCAGCAGTAGCAGTAGCTTCAAGGGATAGAATAACTCAATGTTGAGGAACCTTGGCTCAAGACAGTTTATGCTCAAGCAGGTAACTAAGACTACGCCATGGGTGTGGTGAGCATGAAGTTTCTCTGGCAAGAAAATGTGTTGTTTTTTCAAGGTTTTTACTTTTTGTGTGGCATCTGTTATCTATCATTGATTCTTTTCTTTTTCAGTAACATTCGATTCAGATTTTCTTTTGCCTCTTACCTGTGACATTTAGCTGCAGTTTCTTCATTCTTTCCTCACCCAAATGAATGAGACAGAGGATTTAACTGCAGCTGTTAATTGATTGTATAAGGCTATCTTACCTTACCACTGCTATCCAATGAGTAACATTAGCATTGAAGTGTTTACTTTTTTACTGTCAGTGGGATGTTCTGTGAGAAAACAAGAAAACAAAATGTCTGAGTGGCATAACAGAAGATTATTTTTACATTTAGGAATGTCAAATGTCCCCTGAAACATAAAATCACACTTTGATAAAATTGTGCATCTCAATAGTTTGTACCCCTGATGTTTTTTATGCTTTGTACAATCATACTGGAGTATTTCAGATATTAACTGTGAACTGCAATACTTTCTTGTGACCATAATTTCAGTTTTGTTAATCCTCCTCTTGTGCATTACTTGGAACATTATGACAATGGCTCCAGTAGGAAGAACAATAGACTTGCCACTGACAGGTATTGTTTATTTTTCTGCTTGCAATGGCGCAAGGCTACAGTAACCCATAACTGTGGTTTTTAAGTGTTTCACAGACAGATTATGAGAAGAAGAGAGAGCATTTCAGATTATTATGCTTACTTCCAGCAACCAAGTTATCTGGTCTTACTGTTGTTTAGGGAAAAGATCTATTCTATGTATTCACCCTCTCTTTGGCCAGTAAGATTTTTTTCTTACGAATAACATTATTAATTGTTATTCATAATGTTGCCACAACAAATCCTTTGCATGGTATCTTTTGATGTGGCCCCCATTATATACTGTATATAGTCAACATTAAGCATCACATTAACAAACATTTCATTTCCACAAATTCAAAGGACCCTCAGTCCCTACCACCAAGCTACCCAGTGACACAAAGAGGCAAAAGGGAAATTAGGTATGTCTGTTTCCTATTAATTACAATCCTGAGAAGTCTCCCATGGACACACTCGAGCCACTCTATTACGGAAAGAGGGGGGCGTTCGCTGATAAATTAATAATCCGGCTTGTCACCAGCCTCAGATGAATAGCCCCTGGTGATTGATGCTGTTTTCTTTCATAGGGCAGGAATTTGATGTCAGAGCCAAATGTGTTATCAATGCCACGGGACCTTTTACAGAAGTGCTGCGGAAAATGGATGATCAGAAGAACCACGACATCTGTCAGAGCCGTGCTGGGGTGCGCATCGTCATCCCAGGCTATTACAGGTAACTAACGGTGGACCCCTACGTCTCTGTCACCATCCCGCTGTATCACCTGCTCCTCAGCACTGCAGTCTCATTGGTTCATTAGTTAGCAGCAGTAGAGCACTTGTCAGGCTGTGGCCACAACATCCAAGCCTCTGTCTAGTGGTATTTGTTGTCTAGAAGAGACGTTTATTCCAACTGGGAACCTGAGGAGTGTCATAAAGGGTGTTCTTCTGTCATTACACATAATCTCATTGGCTTAGATGTTGCAACTCAATTTTGATTACACTCCCTTCAGGCCTGGGAAAGACTGGGATTTCTGCTTTCCTGTTGATGCATGTTATTTGAGTTTGCAAGGAATGAAGGCGACTAACATGACCCAACCAACGCCTCACCCCCTCTCAGCTATTCCCCTGTTAAATCGAGTCAGTGCCATGTGCATGTGTTTTAAACAGAGCAATATGTGCACCCTGCACTGAGGCTAAGGCAAGCAGCGACTGGAATTGAAACCAGCTGAATTAATCTCCTGGAAAAGAGCACTGACAGGAGCCTGATTATGGGGTATCCCTTCAACCAGCCCTGCCTGCTTGTGCCCTCCCCTCCCTAGCAGACCAAAGGTTAATGCAGTCGTCTTGTTTGTTCCCCTCCCTAGCCTTTCACCCTCTCACAGGAACATAATACTCAGACACCTATGGCCTACCCCTACACCTACTCTCCAGGATTGCGTCAGGTCATCTTCTTGTGACGTGGAGAAGGACCCCATATTCAGGAAGAGATCACAGCAGAGGAGGACATTAGCCACTTTACTGCATAGTCAGGATGCAAAAAGGTGACAATCGCTCTAATTTTAACAAAAACTCATCAAACATATTGAATCAGGACAATATTGCATGTCCACAGTTTTATTTGTGGCTTTGTTTTCTTTTCACTTTTAACCTCCTCATTCCATACACCAATGATGATGCTTTTGATCTAAGAAACTCCAGATCAGAGCTCAACTGAGGACAGTTCTTATTTAGCACAAGTCTATTCTGTTTCCACTCCGAAGACACTGACACGGCCCCAATAAAAACAAAGTTAGATGGGAGTTCATGGAGATTTAGCTTTGCATAAAACAAACACAGTCAAGATTAATAATTAGAAACAATACAATCTTTTGTTTCTAAATTAAACTTCCTGCATTTTATATTATTTTTTCCTTTCACATTATGAATCACTGGTCATAAGGAAATTCATAAACACCTTATGCTCTGTGATTCCGTATAACTTTTAAGAAAACCCTGCTAAATACAGTATGTCAATACTCTATATTGATGTTGATACATTCTGTGTGAAACAGAAAATCTAACTACGCTAAATACTGATTGGAGCCTATAAGAGTCGTATGGCAAATGATAATTAAAAGCACTGTTTGGAAGACGCTGTTACTTCTTTCACACTTGTGTATAGGTAAAGGTAGTTTTATTTATATAGCACATTTTCAGCAACAAGGCAATACAAAGTGCTTTACAGGAATTAAAAGGAAATACAAACAAAATAACAAACCAAAGGAAAGAGCAAGGAATTGCTAACAACCATTTCTTGGCTTCAAGGAAGTGAACAATATGAATCTGAGGGAACAGGACTTCAGTTCATGTCATAACTATGACACATTACTGTATGAGAGTCAGCAGCTGGCTCTCTGAGGCAATCACTTGTGTCTGTTTTGTGAATCTCTGCAAAAAGAAAATCCATTGTTCTACCATAGGTTTTGCTTTTCACATGCCATCTCGCTGTACAAAATAATAAAATGCAAACTCTTTGCAAACACTCCTGAATGGTTTTACCCACGGTAAATAGCTACAGCAGCATCTCTTTTTTTCTTAGTGTCTGAGAAAATTAAACACAGACATAGCATTGTCCTATATTAATACATTACTGCAGTGTTGTTAAACCTTCTTGAGTTAAACTGTGACTGAAAAAAATATAGATGAAGTAAAATTTTCAACTGCTTCAACTCTCTTCCACTGTTCTATTTCATCATTTTGACAGTAAATACTGAGGTGACCGTTGAGAGGAATGGGAATTTAATAGGAATTCTGGTCAGAACCAAAGAAGAAATTATAACATTTAAAAGAACATTACCAAACAAAAGAAAAAAAATATATATTATTCCAATTGTGGACATTACTGCTCATTGCCTGTGGGCAGACTGGGCTCAACGTAGCACATTTTGAAATGTACTATGTACTACTACATTTTAAAATGTAATAGTAGTCTGATCTCTCCTATTTTGACTTTTAAACAAATTCCTGTTTCCCCATATGAAACACATTTGAAAAGATAACAGAGCTGGCTCTTTGTGTAAAAAAAAACAAAACAAAAAAAAAGAAAGTTAAAACATGGTTTTCTAGCACTGGGCTCACTCTAGTGCAAACTTTATGTGTGTCTGTTGCTGGTAGTACAAATGACAGATGTGATGTAAAGTACAACAGGCATAACAGCCAACGTAACATTTCTCCCAGGAAGAGGGGGTGGGGGAGAAGAGTCATCACATGTACACTTACACTTGCAGCACTATAGCTGAGACGCTTGAATCAGCCCTAATTCATAACATCCATTTATGATAATAAATACACGTCCAACAATCTCCTCCCCCACCCCCAGCACCCACCCAACCACCCTCTCTGATTTACAAATAGCTGATGGAGCAAGCAGCTGACAGAAATAAATGAGCTAATCTGATGGCTGTGTAGGACTTCCACCAGATATTAATTCATCAGGAGGCCACAGAGTTAGGACAGATACAAATTCCTGTTTTAATTATGTATAGGAGCTGTTCTAGAAAACAGAAGACACCTCCACTACCAGGAGTATTTCTCAGAGCAACTTTATGAAGCCCTTTGATTCCATCATGGTTTGTTTCCTTTGTATATAACGCATGTCCCCTTGTTTTCCCCAAACACTCAGGACAGAATGGATTTTTCCCCTTTAATAGCAATGCTTCCACATGGGACATCTGATAATGAACAAGTGGAAAAATAACCTTTGGCACATTAAATTATATTGTTTTCGATTTGCAATTTTTATGAGACCTTCCTGGAGCCGGTTTGATGTATTTTGTTCCCACTCAGAGCCTCAAATGACCGTTGCCATCCGCCAAGCTTATCAAAACCCACGGAGGCTTTATTGAATGAGTGACCAGTGGGTATCTAAACAGAATGCAGGAGTATTGATTTTGGAGAAATGGTCTAATTGTTTCTAGTAGACAAGGGCTTGTCCCGATTATTTGATTGATTAGCTTGATACTGGTCAGCCTCCTCATCCTCATTCCCTGGCAGGGTAATAGCACTGTAATCCCAAAGCACTGCTGTATTTCTAATCCATCATCATTATCATGGTTCTACTCAGCACAAGATTAGTCTGAGAGGTTTTTTTTGTTGTTTTTTTTTTTTTTTTTTGCATTCCTATGTATTACATGCTTGACAAGAAAACTAAAGAGTTTTATAAAACATATTTATTTTAATTAGTATTTTGAGGGATTAAGGGTTTCAAGGAGACTCATATCCATGCATGTACTTATTCAGATGTGCTTAGATTTTAGTTTTATTTCAATAATGTGTTTGAATTGCTACTGTTCAACAAGACAGTAAGTGCCTTAATAGTTTGCAAAATAAATTAAAAATAACCCAGAAAATATTCAAAAATTTTGCATGCAAGTATAGCTGTTGTTCCGAAGGTTAATGGAAAACTTTGTGCCCACTGTTATGTATAATGGAGGATATATGGCCTGTTTTTTGATCAAATTCCTTGTGAGACTGCTTATTTCTATGGCCATTTTAGTCCAAAGTTCTACACCCTTCTAAAGCGATGAGATGATATTCCTACAGAGACCCAGGATGTTGGACAATCTTTAAAACTTTTTGCTAAGAGGAATGGTTAAAAATCTGTATGCACCTACATTCATAAATCTTTGAAAAGAGAGGTAAGTCCTGTAATATTGGTTAAAGGGTAAGCAAGGTATTAGCTGAAAATATTTTCCAATAGGTGATTTTCTTCAAAACATTTCTTCGTTTTATTGGATTTTTTTCCCCACTGGACAATGTACTCAAATTAAAAGGATAATTTTCTAAAATGTTAAGTTTTTTAAGTGTCTTTACACATCTTCACCAAGAGTCAATAATTGCTGCCAGCACCGAACATGACAGACAATGTCGCTTATCTTTAAACAACTTTTTTGTCAAGTCCCTGTTAAAGTGGAGTGCATGTAAATTCTCTTTAATGATGTGTTTTCTAACTGTACTGTAAGAGATGAAGACAATGAAAGGGTTGTTTCGGTCATGTCATGATTATCTAGTTCAAGCCATCTTCTGGCTCCAGGCTGCGTGGCTGCAGACGGAAGGATGACATGTGGCGTATGTCTGGGCAAGACCCTGGTAAAAGTCTTATAGTCACAAAATGAGCAAAGAAAGCCTAAGGCCTGAAAAAGATAAAGCAAGGGTACAGAGCAGGGTGTTGGGGGGATATAAGTGTGAAGTGATGGAACGGGAAGCTGTGACTGGTGGAGTCCATGCTGTCTCCGTCCTTGCCTGTGGTACTGCCCAGTCTGGGGTCTTCACTCATTTGTCGACAAACATGGAAGAAAGGGTATGGGGGAAGTGTGAAGATGGGTCATACCAGAGGGGTTTGTCACATTCTGTGGAGGTAACACCTCCGAGGACCTGCTGGCCGCCGCAGTGGATGACCAATGTCTTCCTTAGTCCTCCCCTGAAGGGGAAGTGGTCTCAGTGGCTTCTCACAGTCATACTACAGTCTTCTCAAGTTTAGATCTGAACTCCACTGTTGACAGTTCAGTCCAACTGGACTCTTCACTGCCTGGTCTGATATGTCTAAAGATGTTCTTTGTTTAGTTTCTGCAGAATGAAGAGAAATCTCTCTCCTTCTTGTGATGAAATCTTTCCACACAGCACAAAACGTTCATTCCCCAGCCATGAGTCAGCCGAACAAAGGAAGCATCAGTGCAGCTCACTAAGTCTCTCTGAAATTTGAAAACTTTCCTGCCCAGTCCCTCATACACTTTCAAAGGGGTTTCTTTCTCTGTGTAGATTTTAAATCAAAGTTCTTCTATGAGTAACTTAATGTGTTTGAACAATGTACATGCATTGAAAAAAAACAACCTTATTTCCTCACTACCTGACTTTAAATCAGACTACGTTTACAAATTTAGAGCATACTTAGAAAGTCCAGAGATTACTTGCTTATACTTATCTAGCATCCCAGAAATCAAGAGGTTACTTACTTACTTAAACTTATTTAGCAACCCAGAACAGGGATTAGAACTTGGAACCCAGAAAAATTACCTTAGAAACTACTTTTGGACTCCTATTCTTCCGACCCAGAAAAGGAATTAGACCTGAGGATACTTACTTATACTTGTCTACCAACCCTGAATAGGAGTATCTAGTTTATTTAATTTGGATCAACATTATTAGCTTTATCTTCTTTTGCTCTTTCCTTTGGTTTGTTATTTTGTTTGTATTTCCTTTTAACTCCTGTAAAGCACTTTGTATTGCCTTGTTGCTGAAAATGTGCTATATAAATAAAATTACCTTTATCTTTTACCTTTACCTTTAGACTTTTCTTATTTTAGGGCAATTAAGATCATAAAAAAATATTTTGTTTGCAAAGAGGAGAATTGATAACAAATAGATTTTGTTAGAGACATTTTTTACATTTCTTCCTGTAGATTCTGAAGTTTGAGGTGTTGTTTTAAAATGTTTAACTTAATTTTCCTTCCTCATAATGACACACATTTCCATGGGACATATATTTGTAACAAATTATTTAAACGGATGAAGACAGGACCTTCACGCATCTAAAAAATTTTACCAAGAGATGAGCCAGACTTGTAGGCATCCACAATTCTCTTCCTGATATTTTTCCTATTTCATTTGACTTTTCAATGACGTCACAGAAGTAGTGATGATGCCTTAAAATACATCCGCAGATGTTCCTCCATTGAACTCAGAAGCAATGACTTTGTCATGTGGTCTTTTATATTATGTGTGCTTTACTAAATTGCTTAAATGTACAGTAATCTTACTGTATGAATTAAAGTACCTGACACGAAAAAATATCTTCTGTAAAAGAGCAAACAAAAATAATTTTGGTAATCTTAACTGTGGACAAGGTTAAGTCTGATTTAATGTCTGGCAGTAAGAAAAGAAAGGTTTTGTGTCTTTTTAAACAGTATATGTAAATATCTACTTTCAGCTGAATGCATTAAGAAAGAATTTTGGCAAATCCAGCAAAATAACCCCTCACACCTTCAAATCAATAGTGCTGGGTTTTCTAAGGTTAATAGAGCTTAAGAGGCATTGTTTATCATGCGTACCTCTCATTTAGAGGAACTACATAAATGAGCACAGGCTTCATCTGCATCCTTTTTATGGTCCACATGAGGCCCTCTGCTCCACAGCTATACTCAGTCATCATAAATGTTTAAAAAATGCCCTTTGATAACGAGTTTGTCATTGTTTTATTCAGAAATATCAACCGGCCCATTACAGTGGCAGGTATTTTTTTTCAATCAATACACAATAGCGCATTAATTTTTAATTCTTTATATGTCACTACAATATAAGAAAAAGTGGATTGTTGAGAGGCACCAGCTGGAGCTCATTTATTTTCCTGCAGGAGCAGTCAAACAGAGAGGCTTGACAACTCTCTTCAGGGGCATGTGTGCCCACACACAGCCACGACTACATTGCACATATTGGCAGGTTGTATGTATTTTCAAGCCGTAGGTGTCTACATGTCTATGTTTGCCCACACAGCTGTTTTTTATCAAATGTAAGAAAGGTGAGTTCTCAATCCTTTTTCCTGTCATCTTACAGAACACAAATTCAAGGAAACTAAATATGCAAAATTAAAATTGCTGACTTGTACATGCTTGTTTTGTAATTATTCACAAATGTTTCTTGATAATATTATAAAATTATTGAAAACATTTGAAACATTCATTGCATGCAGTGATATATTGCAAGTTTTATTTGATGGCTGATGACAAAAAAAGAGGCCTGTTAATGATGCTTCCAAAGGTTCAGAACGTTTGCTCTCTCTTACTAGACATAGGAACCCCGTTGCCTGACATCCACAATGGCATTAAGTCAAAAACAGTCATAGCTAAACAAATGGACTGGTGACAGAGTGTAGTATCCACGTATGTTAAAGGAGAGCTTAGTGGAATAAAAAGTGTAACAGAAAAAGCAATAGAGAAAATAACGGACCTGAGGTCTTCTTTATAGAAAAAGGTTCTGTGATGCAAATACTTTATGGAGCTTGACCAAGCGTGGACTTTTCCTAGATTCAGTGCTTCAAGAGTTGCCACACACACACACTGGTGCAATCAGTCGCTGGGGATAAAATAAAAATAAAAAAATTTCAGCAACACAAAGTCTCCCTGAGCTTTACTACAGACAGTATCATGGTGAAGCTCCTTTTAAAAGCTTGTATATCTCCAGATGTTAATTTGCACAATATGTGAGAAGTTATTTTATAACTAATGTCTTCTTAGAATTAAGAATAATTCCATCTGTTCAGCAAAGTTGGTCCCAAAGTTTAAAAAGAAAACTGGAGGATGAGTTTTGAAACCACTGAACTTTTTTTATTTTTTTATTTTTTTTTAAGAAAGGAATAGATTCGGGCTGATTTCTGTTTTGTGAAAATGAGACAAGAAGTTAAATGAAATTAGTCCAAAAAAGTAAAAAAAAAAAAAAAAAGTTTCTATGGATGATAACACCTATGCTGCTGTTAAACTCATGTATTTGAGAAGTGATCTGATCTACTCAAGTAGTCATCCAGCACAGTGACTGTGCCCCCCTGACAATACACACATGGCATCACCAGGACCGTCCATACCGTGTTAGACTTCAAATGAACTGTACAATGACCTGCAAATGACAAGCACAGAGAGTTGCAGCCCCTTGCGACTTCAGTGTGAATGAGTTTTAACCCTTTGTTAGGGAGAAAAAGGGGAAGAAAGCTTAATCTATGATCCCAATGTTTCTGGAATGTTTAAAAAGGTCAATATGCTGATATTTTTGACAGCGCTTGACCTTTTGTGAAAAAAGTAACAAAACCATTGGAATTGAAATAACTTCTTTGTTTAGTTCTGGCACATAATGTATCACAGTCAAAGCATGCTGTCTCCCTGCAGCATCTGCCCATGAGTGACTTGACTGTTAATCCGGTGTATTGATCTAATATCAAAAGGTGCTATTTAAATGCAGCATAACTCCCCGGGAGCCCTGATCTGTCAGTGGGCTCTGTTTGGAGTTCGGTTGAATAACTAATGCCTGCAACTGTGTATCAGTGAGTCCAGGTGGCCCAACATCTGGCTTTCTGTAACATAGTCAAAAATATACAACGCAACAAATATATAATCATGCAGCAATGTAAAAAAAAATCTATCATTTTCTTCTCATGGGTATGAAAAGGTGAGCAGTTCATGCTGACCTCACAATCCTGTCGTTTAAATCTCAACAGCAGGTTTTTTGTGTGTGGAGTTTGTTGCGAATCCTTTACTTTCCTTTGGTACTTTGTCACAAATATGCACCTTAGCTTAGTTGGCGACTCCAAATTGGCCTTAGGTGTGTGCAGGGCTGTTTATCTTTTGATGCTTTGCTTATATTCTCTGAAAATCCACTGAGTGTCTCACATACCAACTTTATCAGTATTGTCATTAAAGTACAGACAGGAGGACTCTTTTTACTTATTAGATGGCAAGTGGCTGCCCTGGATCTTACTGGCATCAGACTGAAGGAGGCTGAAAACAAATGTATGGAACCCTTCCAGGTCTTTATCTATAAAAAATGTTCAAAACCATGAATCTTTTCTCTTATACTTCAACTGCTTGCTCTGTTTTTTGTTGCTTTATCACATATCTTGCAAATAGATGAAAATAATGTCAAAATTTGTGATTGCAATATGACAAAATTTGAAACAGTTCAAGATGTCAGTACTTTTGGAAGACACTGCATTAAGGTTTGTGTAGCTGCACATTTGATAAGATATGAGCTCCTAAAATACAAATTGTCTCTTCTTGCAAAAATTAAGACCCTTTATGAAGTTCCAACAATGTGTGACCTCAACAATGAGAAGAACAGTCTTTATCATTATTTTTTTCTTAGGGTTTTTTTTTTTTTTAGTTCTTTCCTATAAACTTTGTGTAATATTATTAAATACAGATAAATCTAACAATTACAGTAATATTTTTGAAATCAAACTATAGTTGCTAAATGCTGATGTATCTAAAATCTTTAATCAGAGTGGAGCACTCTCTGTTGCAAATGCTAATGTCCTTTCCACATTGGAGCCTGGAAACTTGTAGATCATCTAACTAAAGACCACAGATCATACCAATGTCATAACAAAAACTGTATTGCAGAATAATCAGGCTGCAATGCAGCCTGGTCTGACAGTATTTTCATCTTTAATCTGTCTTAAAGTCTCTTCATTTATATGTGTATGTGTGTTTTTGGATCTTTACAAGAGTGCGTATGATTAAAAAATACCATTACAACCTTGAAGAGTTGCAACTAATAAAATAAGATTCTTGTTACTGAATTCACAATGTGATAAACAAAAAAAAATACAGCTTGTGTTTGAAAGTAAGCCTGAGGCTTTGTTGATGTTTGCCTATTCAGAATGTATGTTTTTGGCTGTACCATATATTGTGTCTGTTTTGGTGGTGCATTTCTCCCCAATTAGGTTCTTCAATTCCAGCACTGGTATTCCTGTGCATGCATTAGACTGACCTCACATTAACCCAGATACATTTGATCTTTAAGAGCCATAAATTGGCTTTTGTCATTACCATAGGTTAATTACTGAGATTTGCTCAGCACCGTGGCTACACCGAGACTGCAATAATATACACTACACAAAAGCCATTCACACTGCCTGCGTGAGCACTAAATAGGCATTGTTTTGATCTTTCTATTCCTGTCGGGAGTTTTGTTTGCCTTATTCTATAATTGGCACTCTACCTACCAGGACTTTTTTTTTAATTCTGCAGAGCTGAGTAAGAAACCTCACCCTTCCTGTCATTCTCCCCTGAACCCGTCATCTGATCTGAAGCCCAAATCTGGGTCTGATTGCTGGCCTTGCATTCCCCACTGCACCTGTTTGAGAGCAAAACAGATTGGGCTTTAAGAACATACTGCAGAACACATTTTAAAGATCATCCAGCTTTATTTTTAATATTATCATATATATTGTATTTGACAAGTAGAATCATAGATCCTCAATTTTCTATTGTTAGAGGTGCTCTGACAATTCACAGCACAAATGGCCTGCAACATCATTAAGGATTTTTTTCTTGTGATTGGCCTTGTAAGTTTTTGGAATCACTTCTAAACATATCACAATAAACAACATAGCCACACTGTATTACCACTGAGCCAGTTTGTTACCATTATCTTCTGTTAGTTCTTAAGTGATGACACATTTTGAAGCAATGCTTTTCACAGCAGCAAAAACATTCAATTTACTATTGTAGTTTATGTTTTTGCTTTAGCTCTCCATGGTCTTGCCATCCACAGAATAGTATGAGGGTATGATTCATTGCTAAGTAATAAAGCCACTTCCTCAGCAACACCAAGACTGGAAAAAACACAATAGCTGCCTGCTTACATGTTTTGAACATAACAAGAATTAACAAACAGGCCGAAAAAGGTTGCATACCTTTTAGTTAATTTCTGCTTTTGGCTTTATTCTGCTACTATGCTGATTTTCTGTGGTCACTAGCGATACTGACACTGTGTTACAAGTAAAAAGAAATAAGAAATAGGGACTCGGTTTTATGTCTGACACCTTAGTTTTGAGTCTGTCGCCCTCAGCTTGTAATATTTTCTCAGAAAACCTTCTTAATTGCTGATTGTTTAAAAGTGTCTAAGTTGCTGTAATATTTAGTGTTTCCACAGCATAATATATGAAAAGATGCAAAGCAATGAATAGATACAAATTGATTTAAGTTTTTTTGCTTCTTTATATATTAATTACTGTTGAAATAACACATATTGGAGACATAAAACATAAATATTTCAAACTTGAACCATAAACAGTCTGTATTTTTATGGCACAGTAGATAGTTGTGAAATCACGTTTTCACAGCAAAAAGCATTTACAGACCTGCCCCTGTTAAAGACAGGAAGTGGATAACATAAATTAGTTCCAGCATGTCATCTGGATCTGTAGTGTCTTATGGACTATTGTTGTAGATAGGGAATGGACTGTTTATTTGCTAAAAAAAATTACAAGAATTTGTTGGTACACAGGAAAAGGATGGAATGAAGCAGTTTTGCTACAAAGATCATATATGCCAGAAACATTAATTAGCTCTGCGGAGAAAACAGCTGAAGAGAACAAATTTATCCTTGTGCAAATGACACTGTCTCTTGGTTGGAAACTTTTTTTTTTTTTGCTACAAGATAAAGAAATTATTGGAAACTTGGTTTTAAAAGAATGAATACAATTCATGCTATGGTTATGCTTTATCTGGGACCAAACATTCAGAATACCAAGGTAAGTACAGATGTTGTTTATGAGCATAATGTTTATCAGAAAACTACCTGATATAAATGAAGACTAGAGTAGTTTACATCATTTTCCTGATGTAAACGAAGGCTATAGGTAAACAGAGTTTACCTATGTACACTTTGTTTACATAAGTAAACAGGGTTTTACTTATGTAAAGCTCTGTTTAGTTTTACATAAGTATGTTAGCTTCTCTTTTATCCTTAGCATTTATGATGTGAAGTGCCTTTTTGGGGCCAAAGAGAATGTTGTGAGTAAACATTGACAGATTAATTGAGTTTAAATATAACTAACAATGACCTCAAAAAAAAGCTGTGGTGTAAACCCTCATACGTAAAACACAACCTGGTTATCTGTAAAAAACAATATAAAAAAATAAAAAATAAAAAAAATAAAAATTACACTTCAACCAAAACTGCACAGTTCAGTAACACAAATGTGATTCTGGTGAGACAGGCAGACTGGGTTCACACAGAAAAGACCCACCATATGCTGCTGGCAGGTTCCGATCCTACTTTGCTGAGACTCATTTCTCCTAACTTACTCCTCCATTCCAGCATTACATCATCACTCTTTGGCAGAGTGTCTTCGACTGCATTGAATTGTCTACTTTATTTTACACTTTTTTAGTGTATTTCTTAAATTCAGTTATGGAAGTAAATGTAGTTATTGTATGAAAAAAATGTGTTGTGTACATCAAGTGCATTTGAAATATGTTTTTTTTTTCTTTTTGTAAATGTAAAGTAAATTAACTTATAGAAGTAAGGGAAACAGCATATCATTGAGTCTTCTATTCACACCTTTCAAATCTTTTTACATTACGAGTATTTTTGCTGGAATTCTAATCAGAGCAAGAATAAGTCAGTAATTCTTAGCAGCCATGTTTGAGTTAACTAAAATGACAATTTGCAATTTGGATCTAAATGAATATCAAATAGTGAAATCAAATTTCTGATAAGTCAAACTTAACTTAGCTGGTGATGGGTTCACTATAATCTCAACAACACAAGCAGTCACACTGACACACATTCTGCTAGCGCTTTATTATGTCAACGGACTGTAATAGAGACTCCCGAAAAAGATATTAAGACAAGGGTGAGTTAATGTGCATGTGTGTGTGAACAGGTTCGTACATGATTATTACCAGTGGGCGTTTCTCCCGTGTTCCTTTATGAGAAGAGGTTTTAGATTTCCCTGCTTTAATAGGCACTCAATGGTGATGATCCTCTTTTAGCTTGGTAACCATGACACTCTGCCTCTCGGTGTGATATGGAAGATCAAATACAATGCGTCGGATGTTGACTGGAACAGTACATCCATCTTGCTTTTTTTTTCAGAGATTGTACTTTTAGAGCTTACTTTTTTCTCCACTGAATTATTTGATCATGAAAACCGTTAAAGAAGATTTGAAATTAAATAGTTTTCATTTAACTTTTAAGCAGATATTTTAAACACTTTAAAGTCAGATGCCTCTCATGGTTTTACACCGTGTTCCAAATTATTATGCAAGTGATATTTTCCGATGGTCAGTATAATTTTCAAGTCATGAACTATTACAGTATAAATCAAATTTTACTGAACAAAGCTCCCCATGATAACAGTATTTTTTTTTAAAAATAAAAAATCCTCAAAATGCACTGTTCCTAATTATTATGCACAGCAGATTTTCTAAACATTTCATGGATTATAAAGAACTGCAAATGGTCATTCTTTGAATGTGCAGCATCAAGTGGTCACATGTACTAAAATCAAAAGCTATTTCAATCAAAAGCATCTTTACAGACCGAGATACATGTTAACATATGACCCCTTCTCTGACATCACCTGCACAATTCGTGCATCCATTGAACTTGTGAGTTTGTGGATAGTTTCTGCTTGAATTTCTTTGCAGGATGTCAGAATACCTTCCCAGAGCTGCTGTTTTATATGAACTGCATTCCACCCTCAGATCTTCTGCTTGAGTATACAGTACTACAAAGGTTCTCAATAGGGTTGAGGTCAGAGGAGGATGGTGACCACACCATGAGTTTCTCCTTGCTGACGTCACAGTCGTGTTGGGATGTGGTGGCCATCCACCACCAATCCACTACTACGTCCATCTGGACCATCCAGGGTTGCACAACAGTCATTAGTGATCAAGTCTGTTTGAAAATTAATCTTCATGTATGGCTGGGCCCAATGCGACCGTTTCTGCTTGTGAGCACTGGTTAGGGGCCGAATAGTAGGTTCATGCACCACAAGCCTCTGGAGGATCCTCCACCTTGAGGTTCCAGAGGCACCAGCAGCTTCAAATAACTGTTTGCTGCTTTGTAAGGGCATTTTAACAGCTGCTCTCTTAATCCAATGAATT